>JAZBGX010000251.1:16086-39107 GCA_037414775.1 Zonitis immaculata
TTCTTTACTTTGAGGTAATGCTCTAGGTCCAGACATTATTTATGTAAATAAATAAATTATAATTAATTAATTAATTAATAATAACAAAAAAGTTGCAGGTTATGTTGTGAGTATTACTTGAGCGCATGCGCTGTGCGTCTGTACGATTAGATGATGTTGCCAATATTGCTTCAACTTCTAAAGCCCTATTTACGCTTAGTACATTGAAGAAATAAAAATTTATTAGCAGTCGGTAAGAATTTAGTCTAATTGTTAGATTTATTTTGGAATCTCACCCAAGAAAAGTGACGGTATAGTGAAAAATTTACTTTATATAAAGTTATCCAGGCGCTTGTAAAAGGGGTTGCCTATCCCATTAAATCCAGCCCTAGTAAATAATAAATATATTCCCTTTCTTGATCAAAACCAAGTTGATCTGATGAAGTACTGAGGCATGCTTGTCTATTGCATTGACTACAAACGCTTTTAGTTGAATACAATTATGTCTTTATATTGTCCTTATCAATAGTAGAGCAATATCTTCGTCTATTATGACGACAATTTTCTAATGTTTAGATTCTGCAATAGCTGTTACGACTCCCAAGTTTCTCCCATTTTTTGGGCTCTATTTCCCGAACGGTTAACTTTATCAAATATTGTCTGACAATAAGATAAGATTTGTATACAATTTTATGATCTACAACTTCTCTGATAGGTGTAAAAGTCATTTAAAGCACCGAAAACAAGATTTTGTTACATTTGGTCTTGAATATCTTGTCTAACCGGTAAGAGATTCGATGAGACTTTTCGGCTAACTTATAATATGTCCTTGATCCTCTTTTACCTTTTTGACTGAATTATACAGCCGTCTTTTCTGTTGACTGTATTGGTATTCACTTGTGGTGAATACAGGCCTGATACATACCTTCATTTTATTGAAGAAAGAATCATATTTGAACAATCAATGGCACCACGACGATTTATGAATTATTGTTATCCCAATTCCATTATATGATAATTCATTCATTATCTAAATTTCTCAAATAATGATTAATTTACTTTAATAGAATTTATTATTCGCTTTATTATTTGATTTGTCTTCATTAATTAATCAAATTGTAATTTAACTAATTGATGAATAAATTTTCGCAGTTATTAAATAAAATGAGGGTAATATGGAATTCTAAAAATACAATATAATGTTATTATAATTCAATAACAATTACTCAATTAGCTAATTATAACTATTATTTGATAAAACAACAAAGACATTTCCATTTTTAATGGTTTCATGTAACTAGTGCAATTTTGAATTGAATTACTAATAATCATGAAAATACATTTTTTTGTTGTTATCGATCGAACAAAAAAAAAAAATCCGATAAATTTGTTGAAAATGGATTTTATTGTTAATGAAATAAATAACAATCATAAAAATAATGCTATCGAACAAGTTGTTTATTTTTTATGAACGGATTCTAAGATAAAGAAGAAAGAATGGTAGATGGAGATGGACAGAATATCTTTGATGTTCGATATTTTTAATTTAAAATTAAAACAATTATTGGGAAATATAGAAGATTACTATCTAGACTGATATGAGATGAAGATTGCTTCGAAACATGTTATTTTGTGTATTTTTCAAATCGAAACACGTGTACGGGACGAGTCGTAAAGAGAATGAAGAATAGAGAAATAGGCGTTTGTTCGAAAAAATTATGTAGTCGATTGTGTAGATCTATTTCGACTGAATATTCTTTGTGTAATCCAAAAAAGAAAAAAAAAGTGAATTATTAACATGTTTATACATAAATAAAATCGACTTGGAGCTCTATTTTTTTGTTGTTGTCATATAGTAATAGGTTGATCAGATATTATTTAGCTTTGCGAATATCATATAGTGGCATAATGGAAAATGTACGGATTGTGAGACCGACTTCGAGATTTCAAGCGAGTAGTCAAGACTTGAAAATATTTTTTCGATAATTTAGTTGGTTATTATTTGATAATTGCACCACTTATGATAGCGTTTATTTATTCAAAAATTTTAAAATGTAGAATAATCTATAATTTAAAATAGAAAATCGCCCGGCGCATCCACCATTTCCACATAACAGTTTATATAATCATCAATTATTTTATAAGTAATATCTTATTTATATTAGAATGGTCAAGGCTGAGGTATTGAGATCAAAAATTGATGAAGCATGGATCTGGAACTCGAGTCAGTTAAAAAAAAATCGATTAACTCCGCACTTATATGAGTATTTATGTCATATTGCACGAGTGGTGACTGATAAAATAAACATAGCACTAGTGGCTGGAAGTATAAGTCATGCAAGAATGTTCAGGTGGTTTGAACGATTTAGAGTTAGAGACTACACTGAGGACGACCATCGTTATTAAACGATGACGATTTGCGCCGCGAGCTATAGTAAAGCCTTGATGCCACCACTTAAGTATAGTCAATATGGAATTGAATAAAATCTACGCGAGTTTAGGTTCGATGGGTATCACACGTCCTCATAGATGTTGCTTCTCTTTGATCTGGTTATTTGAAATGAGCAATGAATTGATTTTGAGAACATACTACACCATGACTTGTGAAACAATGCTATATTTTGTTGTTTTTGGTATTCGCAGGGTATAGTTATATATGTAACTCAGCTTAGCAAACCGTCTACTTATATCAAGATAGAACGACACAGACGAACCAATTTCGTATTACTGCATGATATCGCTCGTTTCGCCTTCACGTTTCATCTACCGCTCGCCAATAACTACAAGACTTGGACTGGAAGACGGCACCTCATCCACCATATTCTCCAGATATCGCTCCATCAGACTAGTTTCGAGCAATAATTTAAAGTTATTTAAGCTCATCGAATGTTTTTCCATTTCGCCACTCAAATTTGTATCATTTATATTGCTTTCATCTTTCATTCAATGAACACTTTAATAATAATCTGATAGTGATGGACTTTTAGCTACTCGAATTATTTAAGACGATTGCCTAATACCAATCATAACAGTCAAGTTTTCTCGATAAAATCGAAAGAGGGTTAACAAATCGATTATTTTTTAATTTGTATTTGAGTCGAATTTATTTGGATTGTTCAAAAAAAAAAAAAATTATTAATAGCTAATATATATTTCTCACCACCACAAGCAGACCCATTATCTAGTCAACAAGACTATAATAACGTGAAGTTGCGTGCAATTTTGGGAAGCTTAATTCTGTTGATTAGGCGAATAATGGGAAATTTAATGAAAGTTGGATTAGTTCAGTAACAAAAAACAATTCCATCTTTTACGAGTATAATTAAAATTCAAGTCATAAATTTCTCTATTCATTTATGTTCCATTTGATCTATTTACAATTACACGCATTATTGTTATTTTTAATATTTGATAACAGTTTGGATGCGTGTGTTAGCGTCGTGACGGCGTCGCTCGTCTAGGCATCCCCCGTTGTGTTTTTTTTCTTTTAAATATATGTTATATAAAAAAAAAATGCCTAGAACTTAGAGACAGAGTATATGTTGGCCGTTGGTGGCGCTTAAATAGGAAAATATAGAACCAGTGGGGGAAATCGGGACTTCATTGTTGCCATTTCCGCGAGCTGGAAAAGCAAGTTTCCCTAAAAGCTCGACGCCAGAGTATTGTACAGGTGAAATAGTGGGAAAGTTGATCAATATATAGAGTTTTAGGGGTAGCGAGTGCAGTCTGTGATAGAATATCAGACACGCTGTTACATTATAACCGGAAAATTTATTCGAATCAAATACGATATATTACGCTATATATACTGTTTATATATTATATAAATAAAATACGGAAGGATTTTTATTTAGAATTTTCTCTAAAAATTTTTTATATATGTTGATGTTTTATATTTTAGACTATGAACAGTGTGAGTGATGATGATAATAGATTATTATTATCGTATGTTGTTTTTCAATTGAAAGGATAGCAACGATGCACCGCACTTCTAGGGAGGTGTGCCCATTTCGACCGGTCGACATACACATTTTGTTATTGACGACGGTTGCATTATTTCAATATTCAATGACATGAATATATGTAATCGAAATAGACACTTTCATAAATTAATTTACTTATTCGACGACTGGAATTTATTTGAAATATGAAATAATGGTAAGTCATTTTTAATATTTATTAAATTAAAAAAGAAAAAAAAATTACGCCACCCTTCATCACAAGAACTCTTTTAATTATATTAATGGAAAATATAATTGACATTATAATTAATTATTAATTCTTTATGGCAATTTCAATTTACCAACAAATAATGGTAATTAAATTTGTTCAAAAAGAAGAGAAATATTTTCATAAAATAGATCGATTTCTAGTTCATTTAGAATTCTCCTATTAAATCTCCTCCATTAGCTAGATGATATTCTCTTATTATTGATAGAAAATCGAAAATCGATGAAACGTTGAATTAATTATTGTCTTACTCGTCCAAATAAAAATTTAGATTTCAGTTTAAGATAAAATCAACAATAACAACTATCAAGAATCGATAAATAAACGATAAATGAATTAGAATCGGTTTTATTCGAATACAAATTTATTTATAAAAAGCCAGCACTTTAATTAAAGTAATGTTGAAATTCTCTAATGATTTTGCTATTGATCTTAACCATTACTATAACCAAACCAGCATTCATTAGTAAACTAAAAAAGTTGGGTATGAAACATAAAAATTTACGTCTTTGATCTGGAAATTGACTACCAAATCTATAATCTCTTTAATTTAAAGATATTTTGATAAAGTCCAATAATGTTGCAATTTCGAGACTGTTCTTCATCACCAAGTAAGGCTGGATCTTGCTATTTTGAAGCTCTACAAGAGAGCCGACTTTTCGATAAGAATCAAGGCAATTATTGAGCTGTAAAATCGAATTAGATTTAGGTTTGTGATTGTTTTTGTTTTTAAAGCGATAAGGACATAAAATCATACTCATTGGCCCATCTCTTCTATGAATCACGAATCTCATGCTTCTACAGCGGTCATCACCTCGCTACTGTCTCCAAATTTCTTGCTTCAGAGCTGCCTCTTTAGACGCCAAAACAACTAGAAGTCGTTGGGAGCTGGATTTGAAGAATAGAATGGGTATCTAAGGTATTCGAAACTCGCTTTTGGAATGGTAGTCATCGGTGAATTAGCACTTCAGCTCGCAGTTACTCTCGTCTTTTTGCCTTGATGGATTTCCGCAATCTTCTTATTTGATCAGTGTAGTAGTGTAGTGGGACACGGATGCTGTAATATAATGCGTGAAGTTTGTGCCTTTGAATTTCTTTGGAGTTGGTGATGAGGCGGATCGTTTCCAAGTTATCAATTGTTGTTCAGTCTCAGGATCAAAGTGATAGAACCAGGTCATGAATTGAGTTAAAAATTTGTCCGGATCATGTGTGTAACTCCTCGATCCAACGTTGAACTGTAAACATTGGAGGGACACAGTCTCACACTGTTTCTACCAAGTCGATGTCGATTAGTAGAATTTTTTTTTTAAAGAAATAATTAGATGATAGCTCTGACTTTATTTTTCTTTATTTTCGTGTAACACTGACCGCACCTATTCGAATGAATGTACTTCGTACGGGTGGATTGATGGATTAATATTTTTTCTCACCTGTATTTAGTGAGGGTGCTCAAATTTCTACCCAGTTTTTTTGGATTTGTGTGAGCACTCTGATTATTATTTGCAAAATAGATCTCAATCCTCTATTTCGCTGTTTTTTAATAAATAAATTTAAATATAGTCTCTGGACAACTTCGACGACTACAAGGTGAGAAGAGTCAGATTTCGTTGAGAATGAGAATAAAATTTTTGTTTGATACTTAAGTTTAGTGTGCATTAAGTGTAGCTTAGATCACAAATTTTATTTAAGTACAGTCATTATTAATTTAATCTTAATCTTTCAGCTATTTCCGAATAAATAGATTTAATAAAATGATTAAGTACCTATAAAATTATTGACATCAAACGTTAAAGTCAATTTTATGCATATTAGTAATGGAATTCTAAATCGTTTGATATATAACTGGTATTAGACTATAAAGAAATTTTATTCCATAAATTTGACCTAAATAGAAGATGGAGATACCAAGTGGAAAATGGTGCAATATAAATCTATGAGATTTGGATAATTTTAATGTTGATAACAATTGAATTCACTTATTAATAAACAAACATCTAGAATTCGTATTATTATTGTCGAAATAATTCTTAAAAAAGACAAAACTTTCTTTATTCTGTGGCGAGATATATAAACTGGAAAAGATCAAGGACGATGTCCAATGAAAGCTAGTCGGAAACGTGGAATATAATACAATTTTCTCTATCATTTTATTTATTTGTTTGGTTGTTGGTTGTTATTGCTGGAAAGCACACACATATAAATTAATGGATTAAATTAAATTTTTATGAGTAAATGTCGGTGTACTTTGAACGGAAATGGTTACGTTTTTAAAAAATTTAATCGTACCAACTGTGTGCAAACATTGGATAATTTAATCGGAAAAAATAGGCTTGTTATTTTTTATTACCGTTTTTTATTATTGTTATTATTTTTTCAAAAATATAATTCTACTCGATGTTGTGGTGGACAATAATATGTCTGTGACACATCATTATTCCAAACACTAATTACAGTTAAAAGCCAACAAAAACATTAAACCTTTCAATTTTGTACAATTTGTTGAATGAACATGGAGGGATTTATGTTGTAAAATTATACAATCTATTATTATTATTATTATCTCAGTATTATCATCTTCCAGATTAAAATCCAAAAAAGTTTTGTGAAATTACATATGTAATTAAAATTTATAAATAAATAATCGACGGAAATTGTGGACAATAGACAAGCTTCGCGGTCAGGTAGTCTAATCTTGTATGTCGATGTAGTGACCATTGCAATCCAAGATTTCACGATAACTAGTTGGTCATTAGTCTAATTAACGTTCCTTATTATTGAAAACCTACCTTGAGCTTGTTCGTTTACTGCAACCATACGAGACACATCTAACATCATTTCTTTGCTTCTTTGCTTCAACCGTTAATAATACCGTAATGGAGGATAAACGTTCAAAATAGAAGAATAGATATGACGCAATTCTTGGAAAACAACAATTTTTTGTCTTTATTTGAGGCAAATCCTGATTTTCTTCATCTCTAGGACTAGGAAATATAGCTGTTTTGCCTCCACATCTCACTAATACATCATAAATGTGAATATTCCTAAATCTACTTACCTTCCATCTGCCGTTTGGTTTATACTTTCCTATTATTTTTGTTAGTCTATCACTGATCCTTGTTTTTTCCCTCTATGTTCACTTGAACGTCTCGATTACTACAAAACTCTAGAAAATACAGACTGATTACTAACAAATGTGTTGGGGGGGAGGTAGTAGGAATAGAGCTAAATACCAGCGAATCCTACTCTTATGCCCTAGAAGACACCATAGGTCTAGCAACCACTGGGTGGATGGCATACAATAGATGTACATTATGTAGCAGAGGAGAGAAGCTAAAAGGAGAGTTTCTGGCACCTTAAATCTCAGACCTATTAGCTAAGGTAAACAATTCCGACAGAAAGAAGACCAGTCGAGAAAATTTAAAGTGGCAGCTCCACTACTTGATCAATTCATTTATAGAGCGGTACTTCATATAGATATAGATACCGAAAGGCTCAAAAAGTCAGCGATCCAGGCAAAAACGATTGAAATAGGAACATGAAACGTGAAAGGATAAGTTGCTAAAGATAAAACTTGTCTGTAGCATAATAATAACGTAAATTATTCTAAAATGCTCAATTTCAAATAGGTTTCGAGATAAGGATCAGGATCAGCTGTAGAATAAGTTCGTGTAATTAAAATTTCTGATTGAATAATAATCAATTCAAAGTGTTAATGTTTCTGACAAGTCATTTACTTTGTGGATATTTTTTATAAAAGAAACAAACTGAAGTCTTATAGTTTTATAGGAATTATTACATAATCACAATATTTTATTCGAGTATTACCAGTTTAGTGAGCCATTAGATGGAAGGCGAGATCAATTGTAATTATTCACGAATGTAATTATAATATTTGATTTAATGATCGATTTAGAGCTTCAATACTAGTGCCACGTCATCACTCTTAATATGAAACATTCATGCATCGTAATTTTATAAATATGAAAATTAATATTTAGATTAGTTATATAAATCAATTGTGTTGAAATATCGTATCTATTTTAAAAAATTCTATGTATTTTCCAATAAATATGCGGATTTGTTACAGAATACTGTTGATTTAACAATTGTGCATCACAATAAATTTGAAATAGGTCGCTTAACGGTTCCGATGCGACACAAAATAAAAACCGAAACTACCTGTCGGTCGTTGCGTATTGCATTCAGTTAAAATTGAAATTCGTATGAGATTTTGTTTTTTCATTTTATTTTAAAATCCCATATATATAAGTATGTATAATGTAAATACATTGTTTTCTTTGCTATTTGTTTTTGTATAATGGAATTCGAGATGGGTTTTCTTTTATTATTATCATGATATTCTCCATTTATAGAATAATAGATTTTCCAACAATAATACTAATAATAATTGAAAAATTTCAATTTTACAGTCGACGTATTCTTTACAATTATTCTAACTTTTAAATTTATGGTGACACATTCATCATTTCCGATTTTTATTTATTTATTTATTTTTCCATATAATAGAAGCGAGCTATTTTCTAAATATATTTACGCACACATCACTGGAGTTGTTTCAAGTAATGAGTTAGTTATCCAATAAGGCAATTTCTGAAATATACAAAGGCTGATCCAAAGGTAATGATGATCGATGTGATCTTTAAAGCTCGAATTTCTTTTGAAGACAAATCTTTATATCTTGACTACCTCAAAATAGTTCTATAGCGGTCATCACCTCGCAATTGTCTTCAAATTTCGTGCTCCTGAGCTGTTCCTCAATTCGGGGAAGAGATAGTTGTTGCTGAGAGCTAGATTTGGAGAATATCACTCAAGTGCCAGTAAACGCAACTTTGGTTTTGTATGTGGTGCGTTGTTCTGGTGCAATAGCATTTCAGCTCGCTTGATGGTTTCCCGTAATCTTCTTTTTTGATCAGAATAGTAAGAGCCTGTAATAGTGGTTGTCTTTTCCAGGTAATTCACCATAACAAAACTTCCTGAATTGCAAAAAAAGGAAATGCATAATATTCAAGAGTTACTCTTGAATTGTAGACGAGTTTTTTTGGTGGCTTACAAATTGGGTAGTCAACTTGCGGACACCTTGTTTATATAACCTCCGCTAAAAGTCTGATAGTCGTTTTCTGGCGAACTAAAACTAGATCTGCGACTTTTCAAATTTTCGCCGGTATAAGGAGGTGGATAGTCGTCCTTCGTGATGTTTGCCTTTTGTGGATGTTTCGTCCAGCTCAAGCTATTTATTGCACTTGCATGCAACTGTAGAGTATGGAGGGACATAGTACTTCAATTTTTCCAAGAAGTCGACGTATATGCCTTTTAGATGGCGGAAGTTGATGGGGAATATGACTTTATTCTTGTGTTAACTCTCCGACTGCTCGTTTGGAAAGAGTTTAGAAAGAGAATTTTTTTTCTTCTTTGAAATTTGTACAAATTACTGGGAAACTATAAACACCAGAGATTCATTCTAAATTCCGCTTTCTATAATGTTTCCCATCAACAGGATATTATCCTATTTCTTCTAATACAAAATTGAAAATCGATGGAGCGTCAAATTAATTATATCCATTCTCTCTAAATACGTAATTAAATTCTAGTTTAAGATAGAAGCAATAATAATTATCGAAAATCGATATCAAACAGGGAATTCATGTTCTTCTATTTATTTGTAGAAATCTCTAACATAGCTTATAATTATATCAAACAGAGGATTCATTAGACAAACGAAAGAAAGTTCTTAATAACATTTCAAGTCTTTAATCTGAAAATTGAATTCAGAAAATTCATTCGTCGTAATGGTATATCTTCAAAAACTCTAAAACTAATAATTTAAAATTTCTCCAATTCAAATTTAGAAACTACCTTTATCACCAGTCAAGTCTCGATCTGGCGATTTGTTTTTCAATTACTAGATCGATTCAATTGGAATTCTACCTGTGAGATGGTGGAAATTTTGTTGAGAACCGAAAGAATATTGAAGTTCTAAAATTAAAGGAAAGTTAAGTGTAACACTCGAGGCTCGAGTTTACCTTGAATAGATGAATATAACAGCGATAAACTCTATCGTTTTGAGTTTCGAACAATTAGAATAAAAAATACTTCATCTCTAAATTAGGAGATTGAGCCAAACTTGAGTGTGGATTGAGTGGAGACAAAAAAAAAACGACTCGAAAGACAATTTTTTTTTCATATCAATTTGAAGAGTCAAAACATTTATAATAAAGGGAAACATTATTTCAGTTTCTCTCTCTCCCTCTATTTTAATAAATAGATTTTGATTGGAGTCGTTGAGCAACTTTAACGACTATTAAGAACAAGGCGAAGGCAAAATGTATTAATATATTTTGTCGAAAAGTTATTGAAATAATAAAATAAGAAAAAAACTTTCCGGAACAAATTTATATGCAATCTGATTAGATGACTATTCTCAAATATTTACACATCATCGACTCCCATCTAAATGGACGTTGATAATTTTTTTCTACACGTTTTCAATTTGCAATGACGATTCTTTAAAATTGAATTAGAAAAAAATTTCCATATAATCTAACGAAACGTTCTGGAAGTTTGTAAATTCGTTTATTATAAACGTGCTGTTATTCTTCTGGATCGACGTTCTCATCCACTCGATTGTTATTTTTTCGAGCAAAAAAACTGTGTTGATTTAATTGCAATTGGATTCAGTTTTCAGTAATTACATTCAACTTTTAATTTGATTATTCTAGAGTAATTAGCTGTAATGCAATTAGTGTTTCGCTCCGGAGGTTTCTAGATTAAAGGAAAAATCTACGAAAAATCAATTAATTCATCGAGTAATTAGAAAATAGTGCTTTGATGTTGGAATTTTACGATAAAAATTGCATATTTAAACCAATTAGTTTGAAATAATCATAGCGATTTTATACGATTTAAATTGCATTTTTTGTTAATTGAAAAAACAAAAAAACAACAACAAATAAACGCCATTTTGTACGATTTTAATGGTACAATAAATTTTATGAAAGAATAAAAGATACATAAAAGCGAACTGTAATTCTACCACATTTTATTACTATACCACCTTTAATAACTAAATTTTTTATTTTTTTGCAATATTGCTCCGATTTAAGATAATTTAAATAATAGGGGAAACTCTAAAGAGAAAAGATATTGTTCAAAATTATCGAATTTCTGAACTAATCTATTATAGAAAAATTAGGTCATAGAAATTTGTAATTCGTTTTATGTGAAACAAATTATTTAGTAAATTGATCGATTCGACCAGAATATAAATTCTATTCGACCGCTATTTTTCCAACAAAATATTATAGAACGTTATAATAAGCAAAACAATGATAATGATGGTGATGTTGATGAATAATGGAACTCTTGGAGATTTTGTTTAGAATCGTTCGCTCTCTTATTAGACTTGAATAAGATTCAATTAAAAGTCTAAAGTTACATTTCTAATTATGAAAGTGGAGTGGTTGCCAGTGAAAGTTTTGTATATTGAATATTTAGAGTGAAGACAACCGGAAATCACAATATCAAGTGGAATCTGTCTTGTTTCAGGTTTCGGTTGTCAAAGACAGGAAACTGACTTAATTGATTCAAGTAAACAAATATACAACACTATACTGTACCGAAATATATGTATATACGAATCATTTCAAGATAATGTAGTTGTTCTTCCTTTTATTTCGATAAAATCAAGTGTATTTTTTTTAGTTTTGTTTCTATTATGTTGGTACGATAGGTTTTAATTAAATTTAACCGGTGCTTTCACCATTACTAACAAACCGGTTTGTTTCTCTAAATTTTAAATGGATATACATATGTGTGGAATTAAGTGATTGTGTTTCGTCATGATTTTAGAGCGAATTTAATCAACGTTGTCGTTTATTCCTCACCAGCAAAACGAAAAAACTATTTCAGTTGGTGAAACAAAAACACTTTCGATAATCATAAAAAGTTAGTTCCTCTGATTGGGTGAATTCTTCAGTTTACAGCTACTAGATTCAATTCTATCAATATTGAACATTCTACTGAATAATAATGATAATTAAAAAAAAAAACAAACAGTTGGTGATAATAATTTTTACGTAATATTTGCGAGCACTTGAGAGTTATCAAAGTTTGGTCGAGTATTCGTAAAAATCACAATCCTATAACTAGGATAAGAATAATGAAAACTATTGGAAGTATGCCAGAAGCGACAAAACTGTGTGTGAAAAATCAAAAGACCCAATAACTTCCTTTTTACAGATTGAATTTCCACAAATTCTGCCATCTCATTGTCAATATTCGAAATACCAATTTTTTTTCCTATCTCAAAGATTCAAAGCTACCCATAAGAACCGTTCTATGATCTTTATAATGTGATTTTTTAAAAACCTTTTTGTGATACTCTAATGTGATTTTTATTCATAGGAAATTTGATTCTTCAACTGAATTTCCTTGTATCTTGATAAAATTTCCACGTTGCGACAGATACATTCATAGCGGTTGTATTCAATATAGATTAGATTCCATAGAATTCTTAGAATTCACCCAGCGCCTCCACCATTATCAACACTCAACAATATCCGGTTATTAGATATAATTTACTTGGACATTTTGATTAGGAATGATTGGAAAATCCTGCTGTCAAGTTTCAATTATGGAAAATTTATGTGAAATTTTGAATTTGTGTAATTTTTGTTGTTTTGGAAAACCACAGAACTTTTCTTTCGATGAAATTTTTTTGTCTGACTATTCAATTTTACTTGAAACATCTACAAAGTGTTTGATTATCAAATGGAGCTTAATCATGCTTTATATTGAACTTTCGAAAATTGTTTGTTTAATAGAAACTTGTTATGCTCACTTCAAGATGTAGATTATCTTAGACAAAATATATAAGCAGTTTTTTTCGTTTTGAGCTCACCTGGCGCATCCACCATTTCATACACTCGAGCTTTCACGAAAAATTGATTAGATTCTCGTATTTATAGCAGGTGATATTTAACTTTGAATTTGGAATAGAGTGATAATGACTTACAAAAAAATTTCTAAGATGTTACCCCATGATAAGATTTTCGACCTAAAATAACATGAAAATTTCTAAACGTATCAGTGTGAGATTTTGATTATTCGATTTAGAATCGTTTAAAGATTATTTGAGACTATTCATATTTTCAGTTTCATACAATTTTCACCACCAATTTGTACAGAAACATTCTAATAGCTATATATTTTGATAATAGTATTTCAGGAAAATTTCACAAGTAAAGATTTTCCAGAATTGTTGATTCTCCATTTTCACCGCTTCTACCGAACGTTGTAAGGAAAAATTCAAACTTTGTTAATCTTACAATTTCCAAATTACGCTAAATTTTTGTTTTCAAACCAGCAATTTTTTTTATTAAGTTTTGGTCGATAGGAGATGTTACTTTGGTTGTTCAAGAACAGAGTCCATAATTATTTTTTCAGTACTTGTAGATCACAATACTATTTGGAATTTTTAGATCCTAACGTCTCCTATTAAAATTCCAAACAAATTCATTTGCTTGACGTCTTACTAATTTCTATAATCCACACCAAATCGCCCGGTTCCCCGGCGCATCCACCATTTTCATATAATTCCCTCATTTTCTATTGTTAATATTCTAGAATTACTTATAAAGTATTCCCACTTATTCTAGAACTTATACAAAACTCGAATGTGACCTAAGTGGAATTAATTATCAATTTGCTAAATCACCATTGGTTTGAACTTAACGTACATTTTAGATGTAACCTTATTTCACATCATTCTTAATTATGTTACTTTATCGAGAAATTTTCGTTGATAATGACTCTATTTTGTGTGTATCTACCAAAGTTTAAATTGCTTCTATACCAATATCCTCCCACAAGAAGAAAAAAATTAACTTTCGTATTCTGGTAATATTCTATATATACATATATAGTGTTCTATAATATTATTGTGTTGAGGTCAAAGTCGAGTTTCACCCACCATCTATTTCAGTCACGCGTCTTTCATTGTACGAAATCTTTGTCGTTATTGTTGTTGTTGTTGCTGCTGCTATTGTTATCTCTGTGATCGTTCCTAAAATAACTGAACCCACCACATCTAGACGACGATATCTTTAATCGATTTTCTAATTTAATAATAGACGGGATAATATAATGAATATTAATATTCTATATTATTATAAATAACTATGGAGTAGTTGAGCGAATCAATTCGCTTCAATAGACTTCCTTTAGAATCCCATCAATGCATTATTGTTTCATCAATAAGAACATTTATTGAAATTAACAAACCGTGAGAAAATTGTTAAGTTCAACTGAAATACGGTGAAATGACGCTTAGCCGGACACCCACGCGGAAACGTTCAAGGCACGTGTCTGTCCAAAATAAAAATATATTTCCTAGGATTATCAGAAAACTGTTGTGCGATGCAAAATACATACAGTGCGTGTGTTCATCTTATTTTAAATTGTATGGCGATATATATATATTTTTTTTTTTCTGGCAAAATCAATGATAAACCTTCAAGAATAACCGCCTATAAAAACAAATTCACTGACAAAGTTAGAGACTGTGAAATAGATGTTTCAAAACAGACACCGTCAATAATAGATAGTATTGTGTGTGTATTCGTTCAATATAGGTTTCGCTGAATAGATCTTTGAATTGTAATAAACCATTCTGCTCAGCAAACGTCATACAAATGAGCACACGACGTTCAATGCGTACGCAGAAGTAGCTGTCTCTGTGATGAGCGGCCTACGATTCTCCCTCCTGACCTGTTAGCTGTACCTACTGTTGTGACTTGTGGGTATGAGCAGTATTAATCTATTTCTCCCTTATATTTGTTGTATTCCTGTGAGGGCTTATCGACGATCAGGGACGTTCTATCTGCTTGTGTTATTTTTGCCACGGTATGCAGTGACCAGGAACGTTTTAATTATTTTGTTGTATCACTGCGGTGTCTTGGTGATAGCGAAGACGTTTGTTTCATTCAGAAGATGGCTTGTCAGTGTACAGGAACGTTTTAATTGTTTCATTCTATTTCTGGAGTAGTTCGTCGGCGACCGGGAACGTTTAATTCTGACATTGTATCTACTCGAATTCCATTGTTTCCACTGTAAATAAGCACTTATAATAGAATCAGTTTTAATTTTAATAACGAATTGTTGCTTCGTTAGACGCGAGTGGCATCCGAGCAGCTGTACCAATCTCTTCCACCACTCGTAAAATCTACAGGTATATTCCTGCGACCAGCTACAACCTGGCAGCTACAAGAATCTGTCTGAAAAGAAGAAATTCTGCTCTGAGAGCTATCGGTTAAAGGAGGTTTTACTGTAATAAATAATAGGGAGATGCATAGTGACAGAATATTTATTGAGATATATGCTTAAGGAGAGAAAAATGTTTTTTCCAACTTCAAATAGATTTTGCTTCAAATTGACGAAGTAATTCTTCTCATCAGGGATTGTGCTGTCAAATTTTTATCATTCGACTATCTTTACAATTCTTTTATTTTGTTTTACATTAATAACAAATAATGAGCTTTTCATTTAAGATTTATTATCATTTTTAAATGAACTGGAGTGTAAAAATTTTTACGATTGCAATTCATACTGAAAGAGATTTTTAATTAAGATTCACTCAGATCTTTTGTAATGTTGAAATTAGATGGACGTTTAATAAATTCCGTGGATAAAATGTGGATATAGCTGGCCAATTTTTTGTCTAGGTTTTTCGTTTAAATCAATAGAAAAGCTTATTGATTCGCCCAGCGGGCGCATAGCCATCATTTTCATACCACCGTTGTTTTTTTTCTCGATTAAATATAAAATAATAGTAATTTTTTTTTCAATGATAATTCCTGAATTCCGATTAGTCTCGTAAGATTTTTTCGAATGAAGCTATGACAAGTTCTATCTGGAATTATGAGAAATCCAACTGTTAGAGCTCAAAATTTCCAACATTTTTCCAAAGAATTTCAAAATATTCTTCTATTTGAAGAAAAATGCAATTATTTAACAATTTGTTAGCCACTGATTTGAACATCAGTAATTCAAGTCAATACTAGCACTTGATATGGTTGGTATTGTATAAGGCGACTTTATCGCCCATTTTCGTTCAATGGATCAACTCGGAATTGACGACTAATACTCGACTTGAATTTCGAAGACATTAGACTCTCCAAACTTCAATAAACAAACAGAAGAAAAAAAAAACAAGCACCAGCGTTCTCTGTTTTTTATTTTAATTTTCTCAAGAATCTTCTACTCAAATAATAAGCCATTCGTGAATCAACTCACGTCATCCAACTAAATTATTTTAATTTAAATTTTAAATACCACCATCAGTTCCATGTAATTGACGAATAAATTCTAATGAAATTTATAATTTGGTTGAATTGGCAGGAAACTACACTGATGGTGATTATAAAAATTTTAATTGCTCTTTTATTTGATCGAGCAAGAATGCTCGAATTGGCTCATTTCGGTTTGTCAGATTAATTCGATTGTGGCTCAATATTTGATACTAATACTATGGCAAAGTTATGAGAAATTGTGGATGGCCGTACTTGAATTATGAATAATTGAAATTCGGTAATTTATCGAATATAGAGATTTAATATTTACTGATAGGCGTCCATGAATGATACTTCAAATTTTCTACGATTTTTTTGAAATATTATCACAATATTTTGACATATAAAAGACTATTAATTTTAATTAGAGCGGTGTCAATCCCAGCCGAAACCAAATCAAAATCTATGATAGATTGAAATTTGCTTAATTATCGAATATTTTTTTTTTAATTATTAAGTAGAAATATTTAATAAGGCAAATGTTAATATGTCAGCTTTTTTATGGCAATAATTCCATGACAAACGACAACATGCGACTGCTATAATGAAAATAAGCATTTTATAACGTTCTTTTTTTTCTTTTGATTTCAAATTACAATATTGATATATCAACGAATCTAGGTTGCGAGTTCAAGGCTACATCATTAATTCTTCGCATGTCAGCTGGAAATATTATAATTTTGACAATAACGCGATATATCTATGAAAATAATCACCAAAAATTCATTGGCTATAAAGAATTATAGGCAATCTGATCATAGAATTCTGCAAAATATTCGATATTATTGCCTTTTTCATTCAAAACTCAAAATTGTTTAGAAACAAAATTCTATTCGAAATTTATCACAAAGAAATTGCATGACACCATTACAAGTTTATCTAACCACGTAATTCGTTAAATAGAGCATTTTCTTCATTTCCCTTATAAAAGCTTCGTTATTGCGATAATAATTTAATCAAAACAAAATAAAAAAGTTAACCACTTCCGATGTTCAAGATTCACAATTCGCTGAGACAGCTCTTTACAATAATCGATAATTCTCATTATTATCGTTGATTGTCGAAGAGTTTGAGTCGTTTCAGGGTATTGTTGTTAGAATCCTTACAAGACTCTAATGCCGTAATAAAGTTTTCCTTTTCTCAACTTGACATTCATATGAATCTAAATGGTTTATGCAATATTTTGCTGAGATCAAATCAAATTCTAATCAGCGTGATTATATGCGGACACTAACAGAAAATCGACTCGTGGAAAAAGTTTTAAATTCACCTGGCGCATCCACCATTTCACATCATGCAGAAATTAATATTATAACAGCAAAATTATCTTGACTAGAATTTTCAGCATGAAAATAGAGATGATTTACATAATTCGAATATGTAATCATCTCAGTTTTCATTTTTTCGACCGATCAAGAATCAAGATCAACTGAATTTCACCAGAATATTTACCATTTTCAACAAACTTTATGGTTATTATCATGCCAATTGAAATGATAAAATCAAAAATTCACCAAAGCGTTCGAGCTTCTACATTGAAAGCTTCCAATTAACACAACATCATTTCGAATGCTTTAGAGCATTATCTGTTAAAATGAGAATCTAGACCATCACATCACATTCAATGTTAATGATGCATTTTGTTTTATTTGACTAGAAAAAATTTCTAATTTGCATATTTTTGGTAAAGTTTTCTAGAAAAACTGAAATTTTTGTAGTAACTCATCTTAATTGCTCAAATTGTTTTAAGACTAAGAAATACTCCTAAAGTATTTACAGAAATATAAAAAAATGGTCAATTTCGAATTCTTTCCATTCCCTCTCGAAATACTTTCTTGTTTATTGCTTTATTTAGTTGCGAAATCGTAAAAGTTTCCTATAGTCGCTTATCTCAACTTGATATTCCACGCGAATGAGCAATTTCTTTGCTGTTGTTGGTGTTGTTTTGTTTTTTTTTTCGCCTGTAGAAATTAAGGTTTGTTTGAAGTTATTTATTTTTGGCTAGAGGCTCTTTGATTTCTAACATATCGTAAAGTTTCTCATTTCCACTAGACTCTGACCATTTTTTTTTGCCAACAAGTTAGGGCCAACTTATTTTTTTTTCTTCTGTCAATGAATATGTTTTAGTTTATTTTCACATAAATATATCAAGTCTCTACTCATTCAAGATCGCTTATTCCGTAGAATAAAAGAGTTTGACTTTTATATGTCTTATCTTCTTTCTTTATTATTACCGTCATATTGCTATCATTTTTTTTTCTGCTGGAAATTGGTACAAGTTTTGCTTTCATATTTTGCCAGATATCTCAAGCTTTTTGGAGTAGACGCTCATATCAGATCGAAGAGATTGAGAGCTAAATGACAAGAATTTCATTAGATAAATATTTATCGACTGAATTTTCCATTACATTTTTGCCCAGCCCAACATTTTCTTCCCATTCTATCTCTAAAAATTCACTTTCATAAAAAAGTCATTATCATCTAAATTTAAGATCAGGACTTTGCAAAAAAAAATAATTCCATCATTTCCTTGAAATTTATCTTACACTTCGTTGATCAAACTTTTTCATCTGCTTTGATCTCATTCCATGTCTCGCCATATAGTAAAGTCTTGTGTTAATATGATCTGAATAAATTTGCTCTAGTGCTAAAGTTTCAATAAATTCGAAATTATCAAGTAAATCACTATTGGAAGCAAATAAGGAATTCCATTAAAGAGTCGATCATTAGTTCACGCAAAATCTTAATTATCGGCGTTCAATTTATATTCTTGATTCAACATTTCCATTATCACTTTGAACTTTCATAGATCGCTCAGTTCCTTAGATCGAAGTTCCCATATCATTATAGTCTATTTGCGTAGCTGTATCTCTTGGCGCATCCACCATTATACACAATCAAATAATATGGTACAAGTAGTCGAGCTTTGTCGTACTGTAAAATCGCTCAGTTTGATTTATGTCTTCTATTGAATTTTAATCAAAAAGCTCCGATATTCCATCTCGAAATTTTCTATAATCCCTTGATCTAATGGTTGACAGAGAGCTGTATTACTTGGTGGCGGGAAGTGGCGTTGTCTGAAAACTTCTCTTATTATGATGTTTCTATGATATTTTGGAGCCTCTGAGTTATTATTTTTCTGGTCATCCAAGATTCTCTATCAAAACAACAATTAACAGACAATTTCTCGATGTATGCTGTTTGAAAACATCCAACCATATTAGATCAAATAGGCTCCACTCAATGAAGATTTTATCGATTGAAATTTACGGGAAATTAGAAAGTACCCGCTCATGGGAGTTTCCACTGTATTTTCGTTTTAAAGTAATAACATACGATAAATGCTGAAATGTCTCATTTTATTCCGTAAACGGAATAATTTACAATGATTGCTTCTAGCTATAATTTAAAATATATCTGTCTTCATACATTTTTCCAATACTATTTCCAAATATAGTTTACTAAGCTAGGAAAATATCTGTCACATTTCACCCTCGATCGATTTTGTTGTCTGCTTTCCGAACATTTCTTCTCTATAAAGTTTCATTCGCATATTGAAAGTTTTATGAAATGTTCTTTGTCCTCTATATTGATATAAATATATATTATATATTTCGATTTCATATAAAACTTTATAAAACTTGGCATCATTATAATAATAATAATAATAACTCATAAAGTTCTATGAACTATAAATATAATATGTATAATGATCATTAGTCATTTGATGGACTTTGAAACTTGTCTTTCGTTTAATGGTTCTTGTTGCAATAAACGGTTATGTTCTTGTTCTAATTTTCAGAATACTAATATATAGTCTTTAAATACAATGTCTCTATATACATAAATATATAGGATATAACAACAAGACGATTAATTATAGAATCATGACGGCAGATCCTTTCACAACGATACCATAAACTTGGAATTTATACAGGATGACTTTACCAAATACTAGCAACTTTAGTCATAAATATGAAAGAACGGGATTAGGATGTATACAATTTTATGTTTATTAGGAAATTTATTATCATTGTAACAGAATGAGAAAATATAAAAAATTGATTTTAAGATTTATCGACCGGGCGCATCCACCATATTCCGCCTCATTACCTTCTATAATAGAAAATATTGAATTAGAATCTATTTTATAAATTTCTATAACAACTCTAATCGTTAGAATTTAATTCATAGTGAGAACTAGAGCCTTTGAAGATTAATTCTTCAAATAGAATTTGAAATATTTAATGTTTGAGCTATGAAACCATAACGTTCTTCATCAGTTGAATATTCATCAGAACAGTAAATAGGTTTTATGTAGTTAGCTATTCGAAAAAAATTTGATAATTGATTTCAATCGTTCGATATCTAATTTAGAAGATAAGCATATAGAGATAACCTTTTAATTATGCGAATCATCAGTTTTTGTCGAGTGAAAAATATCTTCTAAGTTGTAAACATATCCTCAAAAAAGTTCTCGATCTTGAGAGCAAACCAATTTCGAGTCGATTTGTAACTTTTGATAAATCTCTCTACTCTCCGATTCTAACGTCGATATTTCCGGGCTCACCAGCAGACATATCCGCCATTTTAACACTTTAGACTTATAATACAATAAATTGTGAGGTGGTAGTGTCACGAATTACATCATTAATACTGATAGCGCTATACTCAAATGCCTTAAGTCTCATAAAATGGAATTTGCAAGGATTCAAACAGTACAGAAATTAATAGACTTGGTCATTTAGTTGTAGAGATTAATTTAGTCCTAAGGAAAAAGAAATTGTGGAAAGTTGATAGATTGCCTTTAGTGTTTTGTTCAAATTAGATTGATTATCCGTTTTAATTAGAGAGAACCTCCTGGCAGTCTGCGAATATATGTGAATGTTTAGTTTTTATTCAAGCGCACAATTTTCGCAATTTTTTCCAAAAAATTCTTATTTTAATATATACTCATAGAAACTTTTTGCTTCTATCAAAAGATGCTCGTTTAAATAATGAAAATTGATTTAACTTGGTAATAATATTCATAAATTCACTCTTTAGGAAAAACTTCCATTAACCTTGTTAATTATGGAAGTCGGAAAAGTGGAAATTCAGATACTAAAACAAGTGGCTTACTCGCTTTATCACAAAATTTTCGTACACAATTACGCAAAAGCTCGAACTTTTTATGATTTATTCGTTAGAGTTTTCTAATTTTAGTTGATGTATTGCCACTACCACCCGGCGCCTCCGCCATTTTAAATTTCAATCTTAGTTACTAGCTAACAATATTATTATAATAAGTCAATAATAAATTAAATTGATTCGGTAATAGGCGTATCCAGATAAGGCTTTTCAATAGAGTATAATCCACATGTTGTCTAAGATAACAGACATAGAATAGGAATTCATGAAATTGTAGATATCATCAAACTCTAATCATTTGTAGTTGTGAGTTGTATGCGAATGATTTGAAAAAAAAAGACACGTTTCTTGATAAAATCGAGCTTTAGAATTTTTATGATGCTCTAAGTGCATTTCAATAGTAGAAAGTTTGTACAATTTCGGACAAGCTTTTTCAATTTCCTAGGTAATTTTTAGAATTCTATTAGTTGAGCGTCGAATTTTCAGATCAAGATTCTCTGTAAAAATCGCAATATAATTGCATGTAGTTATTAATTTATTACATAAGTTCATGTTTCAGGATCATTTCTCCATGGAGTTTGCTTGTTAATTTCATACCCTTTACAACCTTTCTCTTTTTTTTTGAAGATAAAAGTTTTTTTGCTGTGATAAAGCATATCCCAAAAGAGAGTTAATTATTATTCTCCTCTTGGATCTAATTTAATTAGATGAATATACTTCAACTAATTTTAGCTAATAAATTCATCCATACATACTCACAAAATTTTAAGCACAACTATGTAATATTCCAAGTTTATGTTATAAAGTAAATCGGTTTCTAGAAGATTACAACTATAATCCTAGATATACTGGTTATTATTGATAACACACGTATTGCTCAGAAACAGTGGTCTTATAAAGTTTGTATTTTCAATAAATAAAATAACCACTTTCTTAATAAGCAACATTTCACAATACAGTGTGCAAATGTATGATTCTCGATCGATATAAATCAAGTTGGTTGAGATGGTGTTTGTCAGTCTCTTGATTGTTCTACCCGAATTAGCTTCTATTAGCGTCCTTAACATGTTGTTGGTATTTCTGATCGATACGACTCAAAATATCATTTCTGGCTTTACATTGCGAAGGTCTTCGCTAGCAACTGTTACGTTACTACTCTTGTGAAACTCGAGAAGCCATACTATGCTGGTTATGTTCCTCTTCCAGTAGTAGGCTGGCTATTTCACCCTAAATTGCAAAAAAAAAAATGTGAAATTAAATTATGTCACTGAGTGAAGCAACTTTCCGTAAGAATATAAAAATAAATAGATTTGGAAA
>JAZBGX010000252.1:3260-39075 GCA_037414775.1 Zonitis immaculata
AATTTATTCGTTGTTATCGTCTCATTTATAATCAAAGCTTTCAAACAGAGTAAAGCACCACGACAAACAGAATAATTAGTTGAATCTAAAATCAGAAAACGATAAAATGGAAATCATAAATTATATTAAAATAATTACCTAAATCAAAATTATTGACAATATCACTAGTTTTGGTGAAAATAATATAAACAAGTGTTGAACAAGTCAATTGGAGATCGTCACAATTCAATTTCGATTTCATTAGAAATAATTGCAATTTTTTAATTAATTCATAATAATTTTTATCACCAACTGAAGGTTCGATAATTGTTTGTAATGCACTCATTACAGTACTATAAATTTGACTATTAAACAATTCTTCAGTTAAATTCGTTGTTAATAACGTTAAATAGATTTCACATACATTCTTTAAACAATTACAAGAAATTGTTTCATTTGATTTTTTAATACAGTGATAGATTAATGTTAATAAATATTTTCTTAGATCAAAATCTATATCTTCCAATCTTTGATTTTCATCATTCAATTTTTGTAAAGCTAATTCAACAAATTGTTCCAATAATATAGGTAAATGATTACTATATTGTTCGATTATTATTGCAGATATATCAGTTTCTATTCGATTATTCTCAATTTCATCCCATAAAATGTTTATATAATCTTGTGATTGTAAACGTTCACTTTGATCACGAATAAAACTTGGAAAATCCATTATTTCCCCAAAGAAAAATTCAAATTTTTATTCCAACATAACCTCAAAATATAAACAAACTTGATTTTTTTTTTAATAACATCCCAATCATTTGCTCTTCTTTTTCAATGTACGACTTTTGTCATATACTATCCTTATTTAAATAATGTAGATTGATTGTAGTAATTAGAATGAAACAGCCTATCTAAAATTAATAGTATTGGAAAGAGAAAGCCTTGGAGAGGTATAAATTCCAGTTGTAAAGAATTCGTTATAATCGTTTATTCTTGGGTGAGAAAAACAAAAGTTAGAGATTAATTTTGAGAAATTCGTCTAGAATTGCATATTTTTGGTAAAATTTTTCTCTATTTCTCTCGTCTTTCTTCAATATCGATTGAGAGAAACCTGTTTGTAATTTAATTCGAATTTTGTTCACCAGGCGGCCAAAGGCCGGCGCAACGATCACAAAGTGATTCTGTAGAATAATAATTTATCGTGATATTACTTAAAAAAATGCATTAAATGTGATAAAAATTTAAGGTAATTATACATAAATTAATTATTAGATAGTTGTTAATTGTATTTTCATAATAATTTGTTATTTAATATTGCAAAATTTGTTGAGAATATTACACCATGCTGTATTGTTCATATATTCCATGTGCCATGTGACAGTTGTGTTTTTTAAAATTATTTTTAAGGTGTAAATTCTAATTGAATTGAGAAAAATGTCCGGACCTGATGTGGCAGCTCTAGCTGCTGATCTAGCTAGAGCTGTTGAATTAACAATGAGTACTGGTGCATCACAAACTGATCGATTAAAAGCATACAATGCATGTGAGAGTTTCAAAGAAACATCACCATTATGTGCCGAAGCTGGATTGTATTTAGCTGCCGGTACACAACATTCATTGATATCGAGACATTTTGGTTTGCAATTAATGGAACATACAGTGAAATATCGTTGGACACAAATTTCACAACAGGAAAAAATTTTCATAAAGGTATATATATATATATATATTCTTGTTTCTTTTCATATTAATATTGGATAATTTTTGATGTTGATTTACAGGAGAATGCAATGAAATTATTGGCAGCTGGTGGTGTTAGCGAAGAATCTCATATGAAGGATGCTTTGAGTCGTGTAATTGTTGAAATGGTGAAACGCGAATGGCCTCAACAATGGCCCAGTTTATTATCTGAATTATCAGAGGCGTGTTCATGTGGTGAAATACAAACAGAATTAGTACTACTTGTTTTTCTACGTTTAGTTGAAGATGTTGCTCTATTACAAACATTAGAATCAAATCAACGAAGGAAAGATATTTATCATGCATTAACAGCAAATATGGCAGTGATTTTTGATTTTTTCTTACGTTTAATTGAATTACATGTTAATCAATTTCGTATATGTAATGAATCAAACAATACAACGAAAGCATCAGCACATGGACGTGTTGTACAAGTTGTATTGTTAACATTAACTGGTTTTGTTGAATGGGTATCAATGGCACATATAATGGCACAAAATGGACGTTTATTACATATTCTATGTTTATTATTGAATGACACGTCATTTCAATATGCATCAGCTGAATGTTTATCACAAATTGTTAATCGTAAAGGGAAAGTTGATGAACGAAAACCATTATTGTTATTGTTTAGTGATGAACCGATACAGTGTTTAGTATCAGCATCTAAAAATCCTGGTGCCATTCTTGATGAACAAAATTATTTGTTCAAAAGAAAATTGATACAAGTACTTGGTGGTTTATCAACACAATTATGTACATTATGGGGTAAAGATAATATAACACGTCCAAAAAACTTCTCAGCATTTTTAGAAGCTATATTGGCATTTAGTAGTCATCAAAGTTTAACATTAGCCCATATGGCAAATCCATTATGGAATTCTATGTTGAAACATGAACATATATCACGTGATTCAATATTTATATCGTATATACCACAATGGGTACAATGTACAGCACCGAAAATTGTTAAATTCAATTATCCATCATCGAAATTACAACCGAGTGAATTGAGTGCTTCTTCTGCCTATGCAAAAATTGATTTTGATAGTGATGAAGAATTTTCAGCATATTTCTATAGATGCCGTTCAGATTTTTTAGATTCATTTCGTCAAGCTACAGTTGTTGCACCATTAGTTACATTCAATTATGTTGAGCAATGGTTAATGAAATGTTTACAAGTTCCTAATTTAACATCAGGTTTAATTCCATCTGATCCATTATATCAAGAATGGGAGGCCTTATCAACATTTTTAGAAAGTATCTTAAGTCGTGTATTGCAAGCTCAAGAAAGACCATCAATTACGTCCGGTCTTAGATTATTACAACTTTGTTTAGCTTATCAACCTGTTGATCCATTAATTCTATCAACTTTATTAACTTGTATTTCTGCTTTGTTTGTATTTTTGAGTATGTCAACAGGACAAATGGCCCCTACTGGTGAGTTTTTCGAATATCATACGTACAAACAGAGAATTTCAATTAATGTTTTATTTTAGCCAATTCTGTAGCAGCCTCTGGTGCTGCTTTACTGCCACAAGTTTTAGATAAAATCTTCTCAACTTTAATGTACACACCAGAAGGTCAAACAAAAGAAACTCGTTCTAGAGCTGTTAAAAATGTACGGCGACATGCTGCATCATTAATGGTAAAAATTGGTAATAAATATCCAATTTTATTATTACCTGTTTTTGATCAAATCCGTGCAACGGTTGAAAATTTATCAAGACCTGAAAGTCCAGCTGGTTTAAGTACATTAGAACGAGTTACTTTACAAGAAGCTTTATTATTGATATCGAATCATTTTTGTGATTATGATCGTCAAAGTAATTTTGTACGTGAAGTATTATCGGAAACTAGTGAACAATGGCAAAGAATTGTATCGTCTGGTGCTTTTAAAAGTCCAGCTCAATTTATTAGTTTTGTTGGTTTAGATAAACCTCCAGTTGGAACAACAACAACAACAACTACTACATCCGATATACATGGTCAAAATCGTAGTAGTATTGTATTTTGTGTTAATTTATTATTAGGTGCTATAAAACGTTGTTCATGGCCTGAAGATCCTGAACGTGCAACACGTGGTGGTTTTGTTGTTGCATTAACTGAATCTGGTAATCCAATTTGTCGTAATCCAGCTGCACCACATGTTGTACCATTATTACCAGATTTATTATCATTGATACGAATATTTAATGAATTATTTACAATGGAAGCTCAAAATTTAATACATGGCAGTTATAAAGGCTGTTTAGCAATGTTGGAAAGTGAAAAATCGAATTTATTAGGTTTAGTTGGACATGCAACATCGGAATTTAGTGATGTACCAATTATACAAACACCAGTCGAACGAATGCAACGATTTCTATTTGGTTTACATGAAAGTTGTTATCATATGATTGGATCAGTTGGACCATCTTTAGGAAGAGATTTATATACTTTACCGGAAATAGGAATGGCTATTATTAATAGTGTTCTGGCTTGTTTACAGGTTCGTTATAGATTTTCTATTTTATAGTATTTTAATATTAATTTTTTATATAGTATATTCCAGATTATCGTATTCGGTCAATTATTCGTGTATTTTTGAAGCCGTTCATTTATTCTTGCCCTGCACCATTTTATGAAATTGTTATACTACCAATTATTGCACATATCTCGCCAATAAGTATGTAGTTTTATAATTATTTTAAATAATAATTATGATAATAATATTTACTATTGTAGTGTTAGCAAGACTGCATGCAAAATGGGTCCAAGTAATTGAATTCCGTAATCGTGAAGCCCAAGAAGATAATGCTGATGCACAAGAAGTGTTAGAGGATATATTAACAAGAGCATTAACCCGTGAATATCTTGATGTATTAAAAGTGGCATTGGTTGGTGGTGGTTTAACACCTGAATCAAATTCAGAAACAATGGAAATTGAAGAATTAAGTATGGATTCACCAACACCACCACCAACACGTTCAAATATGACAACTGAAATTATATCCGATTTGGGTTTAATATTATTAAGAAGTGATAAAACATGTCAATCAATTGTATTGGCTGTATTGGGTGCCTTGTCATGGATTGATAGTAATGCATCATTGAAAGCAACACTATTAACAGGTCCTATTGTAAGACAATTAGTATCTGATAATACATTGAATGGTGAAATGGCAGCACATATAATGGCATCAATATTAAATGCATTAACATTACATGGACAACACGAAGCTAATCAAGGATCATTATTAACATTAGGTGCTCAAATGTATGAAATGTTACGACCGAGTTTTTTGGAAGTTTTGAGTGTTATGCAACAAATACCGGGTGTTAATCCTGTTGATTTGCAAAAATTAGATGAACGAATTTCTGGTAGTACTAGTAAAGGTAATAAAGTTGAGAAGGTTAAGAAGGATTTATTTAAAAAAATCACAGGAACGGTAAGTTGAATTGTTCTTAAATTTTTTTATATTTATAATTATTTTTTTTTTTTTAATTTTGAATAGTTGATTGGGCGGAGTGTTGGTCAATTATTTAAAAAAGAAGTTAAAATTCATGATCTGCCAAGAATAGCAATACCGAAAAAGCCAGAAAATAAAGATGTTATACCGGAATTACATAATTTATTTAGTTAATATTACGTTTATGTAAATCTATTGGTAATTTGTTATTTATTTAAATTATTGTACAACATTCCCTTTGTTGTTCAATTCGATGCTACAAGATATGACTGGATCGTTTACATTGATGATTATTATTATTATTTTGATAATAATGAAAGATAATGTTTTTTTTTTGTAAATATATTTGTTGTGATCATTTTTATTTTTACGATATTATTTTGGCCTTTGAATAAACAATAATTTTGCAACATCCCCATTTTGTTTTATTCCATTAATTTAGCTGAAACTAATAATCGGTGGGGAAATAATAAAACTTAATTTCAATGAAACGATTTTTTTTTTTATTAAAGAAAAACTTTGGCTATAAAATTTCGTATATATATGGATATACGTAACAATGGCACAATTTGTACGTTATTAAATTGATAATAATAATAATAATAATTATAATAAAGCGTGTAAGAAAATAAGTTACTTTAGGAAAAAAAAGTGTAAAATAAATGTATTTACCCTTTTTATTTTGTAAAACAAATTCGGAAATCTATCTGGCATTATCTTGAATTTTTAAAAAATGTTTAAAATTACATTCGGAATCACGACATAAACCATTCACTTCATATGGACACATTATGCCATAAGGATCGACGTTTTTATATCTAAAAAACCATAAATTAATCTTAAATGTTCCAATTTGATTTTAATAATAATAATAACAATAACGATAAACTAAATAACACATCACCTTTCATAATTTGTTAATGGTGAAATATATTCTGGAACGTACGATTTTATTATTGGTCGTTTCTTATAAATCTGATCAATATCATTTGGATCGACTATATCAATATGTGGTGATTGCTGTAATTGATCATCATCATTTGTACAAATTTCCATATCTTCACAAACATCATTATAATCGTTAATTGTTGGTGTTTCTTGAGCTGCTAAGTTATTTACTGGTTGTTCAATAATTCTATTACGATTATTATCAGCAATTTGTTGGTCATTATTGATTTTAATATTTGTCTCACTGTTATTATTCAAACTGTAATAAAATAATTTGATTTTTCATCATTCATGTAATTATTTTAATTTACAAATGCACACACCTATTATCGATTGCTGTTTTTTTCTCAATTAATTCTTTAATATTCAACGAAAATTGTTCATGTGATTTCCGTAAATTATTTCTAGCTTCATTCAAATCGTTTAATAATTTTTTGATCAAATTCTCATATTGTTTCCGTTCATTACTAGTAACATTGATTTTTCTCATAATTGGTGTTAATGCTTGGTACTTGCTTTTCATCTGTAAACTTTTATCGAGACGATGGTTTGTAAGTTTTACAAGAACATAGAAACAATCTCCAAACTTGTATGTGTCGTTATAATTAAAGAAATTATATTTTTAAAAAATGATTTATATATAAATGAATTATTATTAAATAAAATTGCGCAAGCTGAATATCAAGTAATAACAAAACAAAAACAAAAAAAAACAAGACAAAAGAACTTGATGATCAATTATTATAAGCAATAGCATTTTATAACTAGAAAAATAGGAATAAAAACAAAATACCTTCCATTTTTCTGGATCCGAATCTCCTTTAATGTCTTCTGTAATGTTGTCAATTGTTTGTTGATATCACATTTTGTATTAATTTCGTTTTCTTGATTTGTCTTCGGTACAGATTCTTCAATAGTTCTATTTTTTCGTTTTAGAATTTTCTGTTTTATTTCAGCTGTTTTTAAACGTTTTAATAATTCCTGATATTCAAGTTGTGCTGATTTTGGTAATAATTTCATTGCTGATTTTTCATTTATATTCAAATTATTACGTACAATATTATTCGTTTTTAATTTTTGTTGTTGTTGTGAAGTTTCTAATTTCTTTATTTGCAATTGTGATTTTTTCAATAATTGATTTTTAATTAATTGTTGTGTTTCAACTTTGGCACGTTGTTCTTTTAGGAATTTTTCAACCAAATCATCTAAAGGTTTTTGAGTTGTGCCATTATCGACACCATTATTTTGCTCAAATTGTTGACAATCATCATCACTACTTGAATCGTCTTTTAAATTAATTATGAATGGTTTAATTGGTAGTACTTTTCTAGGCATTTCTTTCTTCGTTAAATTATTTACAACAAATTTAGAAGGATCCGGTATTTTTGGAATACTTTTTATTACTTTATTATTATTATTATTAATTATTTTATTTGGAAGGTTGATTTGTTTTGGTTCGGATACAGTTGGTGAATTCAATTCATCAGATGTTGATTTGATTTTTTTAGCTAAATTCGCTAATAACGAGGCTCTCAATAAATCTTCATCTTCATCTAAATCGATAATTTGATTATTTTGTTTATTTTCAACAACATTTTGTTCGATACATGGTTTTTTATTGATATTATCATCATTAATTTCATTATTTAAAATCTCATCTGTATCATTTTCTTTATTATCGGTTTTTTGATTTTCTAGATTCTCTTGTAATGCTTTTCGTCTTTTACGTTTTTGAAATTTATTTAATACAGCCGTTTTTAATGCTTCCAAACGTAAATTTTCTAATTCGGAATCATCAATTTTATCATTCATATCTATCAAATTATCATCGTCTTTATCATATTTATTATATACAGTTGTTTTTAAGGCTTCTAATCTTAAATTTTCTAATTCATTATCATCAATTTGATGATTATCCGTTAAATTATCACATAATTGTTTTTCTTCAGTTTGAGTTGTTTCAATTTCACAACTCAATTTTAATCTTGTTTTTAAATTACTACGTTTCGTAATATTATCAACATCATCGCCACTTATACGTATAGCTTCTTTTAATTTATCTTTCAAATCATCATCTGGATAATAACTATCTGTATCTGAACTATCTGTATTCAATAAAATTATATCTTGACGATGTCGTCGTTTATTTATATGTTTAGATAACGATTTTTTTCGACGTTTTCTATTATTATAATAATAATTACAATGCTTGTTAATTATTGTTGGTATGTCCGTGTCACTAACACTGCTTAAAGAAAGTGCACGTAAACGTTGGTTACATGTAACAAACTTACCATTCGTGTATGAGCAGTCGATGATGGAATTATCCGATATATCTTCGAAATTATCATCCTCATCATCGACAATCTCACCATCTTCTAACTGGTCGTCCATTTTTTTTTTTGAAAGAAAAACTATATAATTAGGGAAAAACCTGGAAAAATTTTAATTCACTTTCGATAGGTCAAAGAACAAAAGATTACACAGGAAATGACAAATGTTTGACAAATAATTCTAGTCAATTTTTGATACAGTTACACCAACATCAATCAAATAAAATAACTAAAAGTTGTGTTTCTATAGTTTTTATTTTGGACTTTATTACAAAATTAAATGTCGTGTTGGAAAGCATGAGTGATATTTGGGCAATAGACGGCGGTAATGAGATTTAAAATTATTATTTAAATTTTCTAATAAAGATTTTTATTTTGTATCTTAAATTTGGCGCCTTTATATGCATATTTATTGGTTCGTATAAACAATGTTGCCATATCTATTTATGTTGAACTACTTTGAGAATTTAAAATTAAAAAAATATATAGATTCAGTTTTGTTAAAAAAAATATGTCTCAAAAGATAAATTTCTATCGATTGTTGATTTTTTATGTAATTATCACTGAAGAATAGCGAAAAAGCGCATTTTTTTTTAGTCATACACGATTCATTGTAGCCACAATTAAAATTCAAATTCCCTGTATTTGTCAAAATTCATATCATTGTTAGTTTGTATTTTTGTAAAGAAAATGGAGTAAAACTATAAAATACATTCTTGTTACAGAGATTTTTCATTACGATTTTCCTAATTAAAATTTCGATTTGAAAATCAGCGTTTAATTCTTCCTGATGGCATCTGCTATGGACGTTGATGTTGACGAAGTTGAAGTCCCAACTTCAAGCAGTTCCAAAGGAGAAAAGAAACGTTTTGAAGTTAAAAAAGTATTATAAATAACAAATGTTTATAAAATTAGAATTAATTAAACTCTTTTCTTATTTTAGTGGAATGCCGTAGCTTTATGGGCTTGGGGTGAGCTTTATTGATTTTATTAAAATTTTTAATAGTAAAACTGCAAGAAAGAGCTAAAATTGTATCAATTTTTTAGATATTGTCGTTGATAATTGCGCTATTTGCCGTAATCATATAATGGACTTATGTATTGAATGTCAAGCAAATCAAGCTTCGGCTACTAGTGAAGAATGTACAGTTGCTTGGGGAGTTTGTAATGTAAAAAAAAACATAACCTTAAAATTTCTAAATAGAAATTTTCTAAGAATTCAATAATTTTAGCATGCTTTCCATTTCCATTGTATTTCGAGATGGTTGAAAACACGACAAGTTTGTCCATTGGATAATAGAGAATGGGAATTCCAGAAATATGGTCACTAATTTATTGGAATTATTTATTAATTTTGTTTTCAGAGACTGTCTAAATGTTTCTTCAAATTTTGTGAACTTTTTGCTATGTTGAAAGTATTAGCTGGAATTTACAATAAAATTTATATAATGTAAATTTTCTTGTTAATCTATTTAATCGACCTTTTTGATTTTATGCGCAAGTCCGTTTCAGTTTGCTGTGTGGTAAAGTTAATTTCACGAAAATTTATAGTAAACAAAGTGCGTATGTCAAAAACACATGTTCTTTCTTCAATTGATATACAATCATCGATATTATTGAACACCCACAAGTTATACTACGAGAGGTAATAAATTAGTTGTAATCGAAAAAAATTGTCAAATCATCACTATAGTCGGCTAAACAAAAAATCAGTTGAGGTTATCAAAAAATTATCTAAAGGTTCCTTGTAAATTGGATATAATTATTAATAAATAAACTTTCATTTTAGACTAGATACATATTTTTATACATAAATTCACCTTATCCAATAGCCTTTCGAATTTCATCAGTTAATCTTTTCACCTTTAAAAATCACTTTCAATATAGTTATTTCATCATAATTTTGCGTTACAATAAAATATTGACCATCACTTATAAATTGATACAGGTAATCAATTGTTGTTAATGTTGTACCAATAAATTTATGTTGGAAACGATTTATACCTTGATAACGATAAATTAATAAAGATTGTGTCGGATTATCAGTAACAATATATAAAATTAATTCATTCGATGGTAATAAACTGAATTCAACTTGTTTTGGTGCATTCAATATAATATTCTGATAATTTTCAAATTGTTTCGAATATTTTTCATATCGTTTTATAATAACAGCACCCGAATACATTGAATTTTCCAAATGTCCAGAAGCTATACTCAAAAATATTTGATTTTTCATCGATATTACCGATAAACTTTTTGGTTCAGTTTCATTTATTATTTGCCTCAAAACAAATTGATTTCGAATTGAATCAAAATACCAGATAGTCACACCCGATTCCATATTATTTGTTGCACGATTTAGTATAAATAAATGTAGAGTATTTTCGATAATTGTTGATGAGGACTAGAAAATAATAATAACAACAATATTAAAACAAAAGTGGAATTCTATAGTGAAAAATTACTTTATAGGCACCCGAAATTCCAAAAAATGTCTGCATCAATTCCAAATTATCATCGATTTCACAATAAATCTCCGGAAATGTGCCAAATTTATAAATAAATAATGTACACGATGCATTTGTTGTTGGTAATAGAAATGATGTTGTTGCTATTGTTTGATTCGTTGTTTTTGTCCAATAGTCTACTAATACTAAAGGATCGATTAATTCAACGTAATTACAATTATTGTAATTGTTTTCTATATATAAATAACGTTTCATTAATACTTGATCAATAAACGTTACTCTAGTTGAATTATATTCGATTTTACTGTTTGATACAAATTGTTGATATTCCATATTCCATTCGTAAAGTAGAATTTGGGTTAAATCCGTATTTTGTTGCATTGCTGCAATTTTTTCTGTACCATTCATAAAAATTAAATGGAAACTATCTTTATAATTAAACAAAATTTGGATTGTTTCATAATCATACAGAAAATACGCTTGATCTGCAATCAATAATTATTAAAATCAAAAGTCAAAAAAGAACAACAATTTTAGAATACTTCGGATAGATGTATCGATCTTTCGAGCGAATTTCAATAAATCTTGGTAATTATCTAGAAGATTATTGATAACGCCAAAATTTTCCACATCCAGAATTAATTGTGTTACATTGAAATTTTGGAAATTCTTATTAACAATCAAATTTTTCGTTGTAATATTATTATCATGGAAATGTACAGCTATTTTGAAGCTATTATCTTGATTTTTGAATGCCTAAAATTCGAAATTATAGAAATTATTGTGAAAATAACAGAAATTAATTATTTTCAAGTATATATACTTGATTCTCTATAAATTCTTCAATATTAATATTGTTCAATAAGCCTTTCAATTTAACTCCTTTGAATCGATTCATATCCGACAAAAAGGTTTTTTTACCCCAAACATCTTGAAGTTTATTCTTCACCATAATGTTATCTTCATCGAAACGGTAATTATTTAAATAACCAGATATACTATTCAAAAAAAAAAAAAAGATAATTATAAATTGGATTAAGAATTTGTAAAAATACTCACTTCAATCCGGAAACGCTTGAAATGTTTGTGAATTTTTTAAAACTATTTATATTGAAATCACCCGATTTTGTAACGATTCGATTCAACCAATCGTTAATTTTAATATTTTGTATTTCCACATTTTCATCAATTTTCAAATGTTCAACAAATAAATTTGTAATAATTTTCAATCCGGTAACAATATTTGTTCGATCCAAACGCATTAAATCTGTTTGTAAATTGAAATTATTTAATAAAAATTCACCTTGTAAATGATCGATTGAACAATTTTCTAAATAAACTGGATTTTCGAATGTTTGATTATAACCATCCAATAATATATTATTAATTAAATTTTCTAAACTAATATCATTAATTCTACCATTTAGATCAATTTTTGGTATTGTTAAATTTGATTCAAAAATTGTAGTTTCCGAAATATCGAAATTACCATCGATTATTTGATCTTTCGTTTTACTAAAATAATTATCTGATAATATTTTCAAATCGACATTATCAACCAGACCCTACAAAAACCTATGATTACAAAAAAAAAATTGATTTCAAAATAAAAATCGACAAACTTCAACAATAATATCATCCTCAAAAATAACATTTCCTAATTGCACGAAACCTTCTATTGTTGTATTTCGATTGATAAACCAACCATTCTCCCATATTTTATTTAAATTAAAATCATTAATATTCTTGATATGTGGTCCTTTAACAAAATATGCATCACCATGTATTAGCAAATTTTTCCCATTTTCTAATTGACCCATTGTTAAATCACAAAATTCACTCAAATTTACATTATTAACTAAATTTTCAAAAACAATACTACCATTAATTGTTAAATCATTCGAAAATTTGATTTTATTAAACAGGATTTGTTCTAAATTAATATTAGATAATACGATATTATCAAAATCGACACGTTCAATTTGACCATTAATAATTACAGGTTGTTCTGAAACTATAGTATCTGAAAACAATAAATATCGGTAATAATTCAATTACAACAAAAACAATTGAGCAATCACCTAATGTTGCACTGTTAAAATACACATTTTCATCAGTTTTAACAGTATTTTTCAATAAATCATCAATAGCGATATTATTAATTCTCGAATTGTCAATAAAACTATCACCGAATATTATCAAATTCGTAAAATTCATTTTATTATTTATAATTGCAGCCGTTTGATTATCTTGGTTGATTCGATTGAAATCATCCAAATTGATTCCATTAATTTCATTAGAAAAATTGATATTCTCAATATTGATAGTTTCATGGAATTTCGTTGATTTCTCTATAAACAATCTACGATTTGTTTCATCTAGAATTGAATCAATATCGATTATATTGAACTTATTAACGTTTAGATCATTTATTTGTAGATTTTTGAAAGTTTTATGTCCTTTTATTGTCGATTTTTTCGATTTTCTTATCGTATCATCTACTAATCCAGTAAAATTATAATCATTAATTAATCCTTTGATAATTAATTGATTTGTTGTTAAAGATTCAACAGTTACATCATTTTTAATAATTAACGTTTCATTGGAGTATTGATTCGAAAGTTGATTCCATGAAGTTGTTCCAAAATTCGTTTTATTACTTGAAATACTACAAACATTTTTTATTGATAATAATAATAATAAAAAAAGTCGTATAATTACCTCTCAATAACTAGATGCTTTATATGATGTGTACCTTCAATAATTTGATCACCATTGCATTTCATCACATTTCTATCGAATTCTACCAAATCGATACCATTTAGTTTGAGAATTTCACTTGAACCATTCAGGAAAACATCATTATTGAAAATTTTCAAATTTTTAATAATTTGCAAATCATCTCCACCATTAATTACAAAATCTTCCAATTCAATATTATTGATTTTCTCCATGTAAATCGCATCAACATTTAATTGTTTTGAAAAATTCAATTTAACATTAATTTTCTTTGTATCAAGTTTCAAACCGAATTCATTCAGTTTTCGTAGAGAATTCTTGCCATTTTCACTAATTATATTATCAATATTTAGAAATTCATCAATTGTAGCTTGTGAATTTATTGTTAAATTATTCGAAATAATCAAATCGTTATCGATTATTATTACAGGATTTGTTGTTTGGCAACTTTTACAATTAATTTTACCACGTAGATCGATCGGATTTAGAATTTCTAAATTCGTAAAATTCTTTCTACCCGTAATTATTTGTGTGCTATTGCTAATAGTTTTGGAAAGAGCATCAAATTTCTTATCAAAAACTCGAATATTGTTAATATAATCAACAATTTCCAAGTTATTATTAATTGTTAGGTTTTCAGTAAAAATGACTTCATGATCAATTTCAAATGAACCATCATCAACCATAATCAAATTATCTAAATTCTCATCATTAATTGAATTTGTTAATAAATTATGACCGGATAAATCCTCGAAAATATATAAACCACTAACATTTTGATCACCATGTAATCTTAATGCATATTTATCTAAAGTTGTTATATCGACATTATTGAGATAACCATCGATTATTAGTTGATTAACTGTTAAATTTTCAATTTGTTGAATTTTTACAATTCTCCGTTCATCCATTGAATCAGATAAATTGATTAAATTCAAATTATTGAAACTAGTTGTATTTAATTCATTAATTTCTATAGAATTGAATCGATTGAATCCGGTAAAATATTGATCTTGATTTGTTAATAATAAATTTTGATCATTAATTTCAATACCATTAACTTTTCCAATTTTCAAATCATTAACGTTGATTATTCCATCAATTTCCAATTGTTCAATGTTCAAATCATTTTTATAAACTAATGATTTAGTAGTTTTATTGTTGATGTTATCGATAATCAATGATTGATTGATCGAAATTGAATCAAATATGAAATCATCGATATGTAAATGTTCGGTGATATTAAACGAATTTCCCAAAATTCCAACAATTTCTCTATTATTGATCATTTTAGTATTCAAATTATCAATAAAAACATCATTATTGAAAATGATTTGATCGGCTTTCAATTCACGCCCAATCGCTTTATCTACAGTCGCTTGTAGTGTTGTTTTTAAATTCTCCTCAATTCTATCGACTGATTTTGTAATAAAACCAATTCTCCTTTCGATCTTGTCCACATCTTCATCAGTTGTTAAATCGCCACGTTGTGGTTTGCCTACAATCTCATTTCCTTGCAAATTCTTCACAAGTTCTCGACCATTTCGACACCAATTCAAAAGATTATCGTGAATTTTTTTAACTGGATTTTCTTGCATAAAATCAATTTTATATAAAGAAGAATTGCCATTTTTTTGTGTTATAACCAAAGTTTGATTCAAATACGGATAATAATGTAAAGTTTTTATAGATTTGTGCGGTATTCGATGGGATTTCCCAAGGTACATTCTCATAAACGACCAACCATCGTATTGGAAAATTTTTATACCGTCATAACGTGTTTTAGCTAATAATACAATCGAATTGTATGGACCATTAATTGTTAACCAATTCTCTAGACCGTTCAATCGGAAATTTTGGAATGGTATAAAATAATTATCGACAAACTTATAAAGAATCGAATCTGTTTCATAATCGATTTCATTATCGTTAGTTTGTTGATAGAAATTTGCGATTATTAGAAAATGTTCGCGAATTTCGCCGGTTTGAATTGTGAAAAATCCAATATCATTACAAGCTTTTGTTAAAATCCTTTGATATAATTCGTATTTATCGTTGTGATGGTTATATTTAAAAATATCTGAATAAATCTTCGAGTTTGTTCTACTACGGAAATTAGCGATTGCTAGAAAATACGAATTATTAATTTGGAATGGTGTAATTTTTCTCGGACTATTATTCGTTTCGATTGTTTGAATTAAATCAAAATGACCACCCAACCATTTATAAATCAATACATTAGATTCATTCCGAAAATACGTTATAGCTAAGAATATATCTTCATGGATTTTCCAAAATTCGATATCACTACAATTTTCCAAATTGAAAACTTGCATTTTATTCAACTGATTCGAATCGAATTGATAAAGACCAGATTTTTCGTGTAGATCTCCATTAATTTTATGATTCCCAACAACAATTATTAATGTTGTATTTTCTAAAGGTAGTGTAGCAATTTTTATACCATTTTCAACAACAATTTCCGTAATAAATCTAAATTTATTGTTATCATTATAAAGTTCATAGATTTTCAATTGATTTGCTTGTTCTTTAATATTCGGACTTTCCAAAATTGCAATAAACCAGCGATTATTTTGATGGAATAATACAATATCTTCAGCAAATCTTGATGGTATTGTAGCAAACGGTTGGATTTCGTTCAAAATTGCAGTATCTAAAATAAATTCGAATTATAATTTTCAGTTATTATTATGAATCCAGAGAAAATTAAAGAAAACCTACAAACGCAATTATACGAATTGGAAACACTTCAATCGATGTTTTGTAATCCAGGCGAATTACGTATTGAAGATTCAACAATTTTAAACGATATTAATGATTATTTGAATAATAAAACTGAATTAATACCACCATTCCTCGATTTAACAATTAATCTAATTGTTGATGATAGAAAATTCGAAATTTGTGTAAATCTATCGAACGAATATCCCGATATTGAACCGGATATATTCGTACGTAATCATAAATTGAATAAAAAACAACATGCTGATTTAAATAGACAATTAGGTGAATTTCTAACGAATTTAGATCGTGGCGAACCTTGTATATTTTCAGCTATATCATGGTTACAAGATAATGCACAAAATTTCATCATTACCGAAGTAATTATTTATATAAATTTGTTTTGTAAATAAAACGTTATTATTAATTACAGAATCTATCTGAAATACCGAAACAAATTAAAGATGATATATTTGTACGTTACTGGATTTATTCCCATCATATTTATAGTAAAACAAAGCGTCGTGAAATTCTCGATTTGGCAAAAACATTAAATATCACCGGTTTTTGTATGCCTGGTAAGCCCGGTGTCATTTGTGTTGAAGGTAAATTGAATGATTGTCAAGAATGGTGGCAAACAATAAAATCGATGAATTGGAAACGGATTTTTTGTAAAGTTAATGAAGAATGTCCTATTGGTATTAATGAAACGGATTTTCGTAGATTTCAAATATTTGAAGAAAAAGTCTTCCAATATACCAACATTAAATGCAACCATATGGATATGGGTGGACTATCTAAATATTTAGAAGCCCATCAATGCGGATATATATTCAAAGAATTATTTGGCGTTGAAGCTAAACTTGGAGTGTGATTTTCTTTTTTTTTTAATAATTAATTGTAAATTTTGTAAATAAATATTTTTTTTACCTGCAAAATTCTCTATCAAATCCTCCCCTAAACTTCTTTTTTTCTTAAATTGAGTTTGCTCGGTTCTAGATTTTTTTGTAATAAGGTTTAAATAATTTTCAACTTGCTCTTTGATGAAATTTCGAGAATCTTCACCTAAATCATAATCATCTGTTTGTTTTTTTAATTATTATTCATTGTAAAACTAGTTTAATTATCGAGTGTTACCGATTAATTTAGGATCAGCTTGTAAATTATCGAAAAAATTCTTTGTAAGTACATCCACATCATAACTCTCAACATTATTTAACAAAATCCAAACAAAAAAAACTAATAAAACAATTCTCGACATTCTCACAATACTACAGAAACGTACAAAACTTCTAGAAGAAGGAACTGTAAAGATAAAAGGTGATAATTTCAAGATATACCAATCAACAAATCAATCTTATTGAAAAAATATATGTATAGCTTCTTTATTCCTTTTATTTGTCATTATAATTTATCGTATCGTGGCGAATTTTTGGAGATCGACAGTTGTAAATTTTTGTACATCAATTGGACTATAAATTTTAATTTGTCTCATATGTGTATCCCGTCCATTTTGATGATTACTAGTAACAGCTATTTGTATCATAAATAATCGAATTGGTTTTTCTCTAGTATCTTTTATTGGTATATGTACCCAACCGGTTGGTTCAGTTAATATAACAACTTCAATTTCTTGTAAATCATTAAAATGTGTACCAACACGTATTGATATACGACTTGGTGTATAACTTTCATCTAATTTATAATCGGTATATATATAAATATCACTGACTGTTGTTTTACGTTGGAATTGTACATTAACTAAATGCGGTAATTGTCCATCAGATTGCCAATAAGTATCGTCACGATCATCACGTAGCTGATCCACACCGAAGCCTAAAACATCAAATTATTTGAATTGGTACAAAAAAAATTTAACCTCACTTATTTTGGGAAATCGTTATTTTACCTGGTTTACAAGATGATAAGCTCCAAATGGCTTGAGTGCCCACTTCACGGACATCTCCGTTACGATCTTCCTTAATTGGATCCAGATTTGCCAAAGTTTTTGTCGACATTAAACGAAAAAAAAACTCAAAAGAACATTTTCTAATCCAACTTAACCATAAACAACATAGACAACTTCAGCGACATCTACTGGAATCATCAACAAACACGTATAATTTAATTTTTAGATTTTTTTACTATAAAATCGATAGGTAATCGAAACAAATTCATTATATTTGAATATATATTGTTATAATTCATATAATTATCAATAATGCTGTTTTGATAAAATTTTACATATGAACTTTCTCGATTTTGTACAGGAAACTGTTTAACGCGCAGTTACTTTTTAATAATAGTACTAGATGTCGCTAAAAATTTATTTGAAATTTTTGGAAAATAAATCTAATTTTAAAATAAGAAAATAGAATTGTTTTAATTTAACAGTATTTCTGAAATATGCCCTTGTAATGTTCTAATAAATTTATTTTCAGCTGTTTTGTTAACTAAGAAAATATTTAGATGAAAAGAAACGTTTTTTTCTGATTTTCTTTTGTTTTAAAATTAAACGTTATTGTGGGAAATTCAAAATTATCGGTTTCACATAAATAGATAATAAAGTTCAATAAGAATAAATGTAATTTGATACTTGATTAGAATTTTGCCAATTCAGAAAGTGGAATTTGTTAAATGGAAATTCGTTTCTTTGTCTCCCTTTTACAACCATGCAACCCTTTAATCGATGTTTATGAAATGAGGCTTCAGATATTAACGCTATTACAGTTTCAAATTGCTTCTTATCTTATTAAGGGCTATGAAGAGCCACATTAACCGTCTAATTCGCTTTTACATTCTAATTAAATTCTAAAAGGTTCAACTGCTTCTTTATTAGTTGACTTCTTCAATATAATATCTTAAATTAGGGAAGAAACTTTTTTTGTAGAATTTCCATTATAATTATTATTATTGCAGAAATTTTTTTAATTAATTCTCATTTTATTGTGATAATTTTGTTTTATTTGTGCGACTAGTCTGTTTTAGTGTTATATGGGATAAGCGTAATGCCGACGGCACATCTAACACAACGAAATTCCCTTGGGATAAGATCTGTGACCGTGCCAGTATAGTCATTCCCATCGTAAACATTCACCAATGTCGAACGCCCTAGGACTCGTCATCTCTATCCTTGTTCTACACATTTTTTCCTCTACCTATAGACATTATATCTCTTGGGGAATACTATATAGTTGTAGGAATAAGAGATGCAATGAACAGCGCCACGCACAATTATTTAGGGACCTTCTAACTATCCCAATTCAATATTCATATTGAATGAATTATGTGCGAAATAGAATTCAATATACCAAACGACTAAAAAATTGTCTTAATTTGGTTAAAGTTGGCAAAGCATATAATTGATGTAATGAAAATAAGCTTATTCTACAATTTATGCATGTCTCCTAAATAATCAGTAGTGAGAGCTATATGGAAAAAGCATGGTATATGTGAGAGATCGACAATAAGATGAGAGCACCACCACCACCACTACCGCCGCCTCCCGACCGACTACAATCTAAACTAATAGAAAACGGTCTAGAAATGAGTCTCAACTCTGCACAAGAGCAGATTCCGGACGAGACAAATATCTTCATAGAGAAAATAGGAACCAAGGAGATAGAGACTGATTGTCCTCATTGCCTCAAGACTGGAGTCCATCTCTCTATTCCGGATTGGCATTAGAAACGGGAATTCATACAATACCACCAAAGTTGTAATTACAACAAATTTTTTAATTTTATATATAACTTGATTTTAAATGTGATAAATTAATAATTAGATTTGTTATATTATTGTTTAAATTGTTGCTGTTGAGTTTTAATGTTGATTAAATTTCTAGAGTAAAAGTTGTACTTTATATTTTGGTGGAATTGTATGGCGCCATTTGATCGTTCTTATGTCTCGGGTCCCCGATCTCCGCTCCGGGCAATTTGTCCAAGAATATAGCGCTCCACCTCCAAGATTCATCCAGGAATCCCTTGGGACCATCCTAACTATGGCCGCCCCCCGTTTTCTTTAATAAACATCTATCAAGCTGTTTACTTTTCACTTCTTACATTCTGTCTACAAAATGACAAAACTTTACTTTATTATAAAATTATAACACGCACCGGCCGCATAATAATCGTATTTAAACTATAGTTTTAATTACAATTAAGAATTATCGTTAAATAATTTCTAATCTATATTATTGGGAAAACGATAAAAACTATTAGAAGAATGATTGTTGGGTGTATTCGCTTGACAAGTGTCATTATTCAAAATAAATTTCGTGATAATAAAAGACAAGTTCAGCCCACACCCTACATGAACAACAACAACAACAACAACAACAGGGTTGATGGTGGTGTATGTGAAGAGTGTTGTAATAGTCATCAATGCAATATAGGGCCAGATGGATGTTGCGGTAGACAAACTTCCACTTGATCAAGCTTTGAGTTGGTCGCGTGGCATTACAGATGAGCATTTGGCAGTTGTATCCCTCGAACGACATTATTAGCGCCCCTGCTTCGTCATATTCGCATATAGCCCTCTCGAACACCAGAAACTGGATCATCTATCAATAAACAACTTTTTCTCGATTATTAGAACACCACAAAATATTAATACACAAGTAAGCGTTTAAAAAATGTTTGTTTTGTCATTAAAAAATTGAAAGTTCCCTTGTCTTATTATTATTATTATTATTATTATTTTTTTTTGAAATTTCTTTTTGACAAATTATTTGAAATCTCTTGAAATATGGCTTATAAAAAATGTATATATGTTATAGTTTCGGCATTATTCAAACGTTTCGGACAAAAACATCTATTCCAAGTAAATCTATAGATTTTTATAATTTAGATAATTAAAATAAATATATATATATAAAGTTTCAGGTAACCCAACCATCAGATATTCCTGGTGAAGTACAACCGATTAATTTGATATTCATTTCAAGTACAGTTTTTTCAATTTATTTATTTAAAAACAGACAAAAATTGAGGATACTTGCATCAAGTACAGCAAAAAAAATTCTACGATTCTATCGCCATTTTAGGTAATTTTCAATATTTTAAAACATAATCGAATACTTATAGGATTTTTTTTTTATTTTTAGAAATAAGTCTCTTATATCGCCGAGACGACTCCGGGAAAATTTCTTTAAAATTCCGCAATTTAGTCTAGAAAATTCGGACAATTTCGTGATAATTAAATCATCATCCAGTAATAATAATTATAATATTAATAATAATGATAATAGTAATAGTGATAATATAAATACTAATGATAATGATAGTAATAGTGATAACAATAATGCTAATGATAATGATAATCAGTCATTGAATGATGGAAACCAAGCTGCTACTGATACTGTAGCACCTGTTAATCCAGTTGAAATAATTGAATCAACATCTATGTCTTCACAATGCACTTCTGGTAATAAATTCTCCAAGAAAAAGAGCCGAACCAAGTTTGCGAAAACTCGAAGCGGGAAAATCTATAATTCGTATAAATAAAAAAACAAAAAAAAACAAAAACAAAACACCATCCATATAATCTTTGTTTTATTATTTTTCCAATAAACTGTAAGTCCAAAATTTTTAATTGACCATAATATTGGCATATGTTTGAAGAGTTATTATAAAATCAGTGTGTAGATACTATATATATATATACATGTATATCCGGTAATTATCCACTTGTGTAATTTGATGTGAATAAACATTTTGAAGAGAGGGCGGCTCGCATCGATATTATCAAAATATATACAACAATTGTTCATTATCGGGCATGATCTCATCGATTGGCACGTGTCTATAGGTACTGTCATGTTGTTCGATTTCAGTTACCATTCTTTATATTATTTGGGATGTGTGTGGCACGTGACATACCAATCGCCATCACCATCATCTACAACTTAACTTTACACAATCCGAAAATTGTATTTTAATCTAATTTAACGATCCATTGAGATTACATTGATATATTAAAAATTATTATAATTTTAATCCATATAATTAAAGTCCATAGTTATATAGAAAGATGATGATGTTGGAAGAGAGGGAGAATCATAAACGGAAATAAAATAATAAAGCTTATTAAAAGCGGTACGTCGCATCGATTCAAGCTCATAGACTCATCATCTGTTTATCGTTAAACGTTTTGAGGAGAGTTTTCTCCTCGATTGCGCACAAAATATCATCTTGTTGAACACAAAACGATATCATATACTTTATGAAACTGGAACAAGAGCGAGTTACACAAGACTGGATCTAAACTATTATATTTAGGGGTGGAATGATGATTAAAGATGATGCTACATTTAATATCGAAATAATATCAATGATAATAGAATACGACAATTGATTGTTATTGGTTTATTATATAGTTGCAATTCGAATTAATTAAATTTAGGTTTTTTTTTTTTTAAATTTATTCACTTGTAAGGGTATAAGTTTGGAAGGGTCTTTCCGAAAATACCTTATTGGCGCAAAATCAAATATTTTGATCATCCCAATTTCTTTGCAATGCCCCAATTTATCATTTTATTTCAATTCAAACAAAATAAACAATAAATTGTCGATTTATAAATTTTATCAAACAGTGGTTCTTCTACAGGTGTGTATTCAGTTGATCTATTTCTGGATTGAATACTTCCAATCCACCATAACATCGTCAACAGTTGATACTTGTAAACAACATTAAGAAAACAGATCAGCTGAAATTTAGTTTGGTCCATTGTTGTAATATTCAGCCGTGTCTATTTTCGTTTTTTTTTTTTTGGTGTGTGTATTTTTTTTCTGTAGGGTGAGAATTGTCAACCCTTGAAGTCGCGTGCTTGCAGGCTAGATGACGTCACATCCAACGACCAATGAACGTTGAGTTCTATAGCGGGTATATTTCTAATTGGTTGATCGACTGTTGCGATGGAGGGTTGAAACGCCCCCCCATCTTTTAGGGGCGTCCTCCCCTAACGTTCTACGTTATTGAATTAGGCTTATCATTTGATTTCGACGTTGGTAGACGGTCGGTCTAAACGCGAACTTGTACACTTTAACTTAATACTATTTCAGAAAAAAAAAAAAAACAAACCGGGAGGTAAACTCATTATACTGTGATATAAAAACAATTTTTGGTGTATTGTAATTGTGGTGATTTAATTTTTATTATTCAATTAATCGGAGAAACAATGGACTACTCGTACCTGAATCAAGCTGGCTTTGATTCGAGTTGTTTACAAGGTACAGGCATGGATCCGACTAGTTTGGGCAATATGCCTTGTTCATATGGTGATTTGACTTCGTGTAGTCAAATGTCGCAAGCGGCCTATCGATATACAGCAGCCGCTGCTTCAATGGCACGCAGTTATAATCCAAATGCAGCTGCCATGCACCCTGGAGCGGCTGGCTCGCAATGTGCTGTAATGGGACCTAGACCGCATGTACAAGACGTCCATCGAGCATCCATGTTCCCATCATCGATGAATCTTCAAAGTAAGTCACACCAAAACAGAAAAAAAAAAACGATTTGGCACGAAATGTAGTACAATAAATAAATAAATTATAAGAATTAACACTAAATAAGTGGTGGTTTCAGTACCGCCGTCAACGATTTCCAACTGCAGACTGACGTGCTGGCGGCGGCTCCTTTTTCTCATTCCCGGGCATTATAAGACCATAACTCAGTTGTGCTTCGCTAACAAGGTTACACCTCGACCTTATCCACTATAGCAGAGCCATAGAATCCCCACCACACTCACTGACTTCAAATTAAATAATTTAATAGCAGCGAAAGTTTATTGTGAATAATCTAGTTTGGCGGGTAAGGATCGCCCTTAAGCTTTTGCTATATACTATATACAGTATATATATATATATATATGTATAGCTGGAAGGAAAGAGGGTATATATGAGTATATATAGACGGCGAGACGAAACACTTTTGTTTGTTTGTTTGGGTTATGCCATTAGATCGAGATTGGTTCTCGCGATTCTTCGATTTTAATTTTTTTTGGCTTTAAATTATTGTACCATAAGCCTATTTCATTATCATTGGATATAAGAAGGGCGTTGAATATTTTTCATCAATTTTTTATATATTGACTATTTCAAGAGACCCTCGCGCTTTATTTTCTTTCTATTTCAAGCGGGGTAAATGTTTGCATTTCACAAGTTACGTTAGAAGTTATTACGGCGATAAGCCAAAAAAGAAAGAAAAGAGGAAAAAAGATAACCGATGAAATTCACATCCACCAAGCTCTATATATACATATATTTGAATGATATTTAGACTTGTCGAGTGGTTGCCGCCTTCGTTATAAAATCATAAATGTAATGACAGCTTTTGATACGAAATAAGGCGATATTTACCCGAATCAACAATTCCTATTGTGGTTGAATTTTTTATATAGAAATATATTATTCGATAAGATTTTTACTATCATTTATTTAAAAAAAATATATATATATATGATGGCATATAAAGTATTATAAGAATGTACATTTTGGGCACAACATTGTTGTGGTTATACCGCTTGAGTGCTTATTCACATCAAGTCCTTCATTCGAATGTTTCTTGTATATAAACGAATAACGAACGAATATATATAGACATACACAAGCATCAAGCAGCAGAATTGATGTAAATGCACATCGAATTTTTATCGTCCCCTTTTTTACTGTCGCAACATGTAGAAAGTAACTTTATGGTCGCTTCTTTTATGGCTTCCATGCCGTTCAGGCACGGAAGCGAATTCCTTTGTTCCTTGTTTTTTTTTCGTCTTTATCATTCAGTATTCCTATTTTTCAAAATATAATATAGATAGATAAAGAATGAATCTTAATATATACAAACGACATTATTGGGGGAAAATATTATTATTATAATAAAATATCTGTAGAGGGATAGAGATATAATATAGAGAGAGATAGAGAGAGTTGTGTTGGTAGAATAATTGTGGCTAATTTGAAACCACCTGCTTCAAAATTCATATACACCTCTCTCCTGTGGGAAACTTCTAACCAACATATTAAATTTGGTTAGAATACATTTGAATAAGTATGTATAGTGGATTATTATTGTCAACAAAATTTACGTTAATATTCATGGAAAATTGAGTTCATATTTAAGAAAAATGATCTCTATATTTATGTTGTTGATGATAATGTTCTAGACTTTTCTTTTTCAATTTTCTAAATTATATATAAAGGTAGATATTTTTGGCGTTAGCCAGATTCTCTTTATGTGGCGGACATTTTTCATTGCGTATATAAAGAAGGGAGAATCCTGTTCCTGCGATCAATATAGGCGTTTCTTGCCGTTAAACTTCCTGCTATAGAAAGTCATCCTTTATATATATTTATTAGACAAATGGCGGCAATAAATGTATTCAATAATAAGTGTATATATAAATTAATAAAAAAATTATTTGTATATATATATATATATATATGTATATATAGGTATATGAAATAAAGTATTTGTTGTTAATTTAGGTGGATTGCCTTATAAAGTTTATCCTGGCCATGATGGTGTTTTAACGGAGAAACGAAAACAGCGACGGATACGGACAACATTCACATCAGCACAATTAAAGGAATTGGAACGGGCTTTCCAAGAGACCCATTATCCTGATATTTACACAAGAGAAGAGATCGCCATGAAAATTGATTTAACTGAAGCCAGAGTACAGGTTAGTTATATATATTCCAACAGTTAATTGAATTTTAAACAAAGAATAAAAGATATTCTATAATAATAATTATATGGTATATCATTATGGAAATTATAAAAGAGAACTAGAGAAAGTGATGGAATTACTTTTAAATATATTGATATTGTTAGGTATATAATCTAGTCGGTTTTGTAAGAGAGGCGTACAAGTGCACCTGGGCTTCTATCGTTCTTATCTTGAATATTTCATAATCATATATAGGATGGGGATTGTTTTAGTCAACACCATCACTATAGTATTGCCACCATATTCATACATTATTTCCACATACGTGTTAACTTTATATTTTATACAAAAAAAAAACTTCCGTCTTGTTTTATTTAAAACAACAACAACAACAACAACAAAATAGCATATAGTGCTATGTAGTAAAGTTACTCGCTTGACGAAAGGCAAATGAAAAATGGGATCGTAGCATGAGAAAATAACGCTATACATACATATAGATAGTACTCACGCATTCTCATAAAATGTTGTCTAGATTATTAGGACAGACGTATAATGTATTTATTGCTTAGTGGATACATTTTAAGGAAATGTGTTTGCAAAAATCTAAACAACCACTGCTGTAGTATATATACAATGAAGATTTAATTAAATACCTATATATGGCTGACTACTTTCGAGTACAGAAATAAATTATGTATTCCATTAAATTTAATAGTACATTAAAAAACAAGTTTCAAAAAATGACAATTCCTGCACGAGACCAATTTTACAAAACGAGCGCCAAGCGCGAGTTTTTCAATGGTCGAGTGCAGGAATTGTCTTTTGAAACGAGTTTTTTATAATATTTTTTTCTATTTTGCACCCTTTTATGATAAAAATTCACCCTTTGAAATTGAAAGGAGTGCTTTAATTTCCTTTGAAGCACTCTTTTTTCATTAAAGCACTTATTTTGTTACCTTAACAACGCTAATATAGACGCAAAATAGAAAAAATCTATTTATGGATTCAATTTGAGAGTTTTGCCTCTTACATGTGTTATTTATTAGAATTTATACTAATTGTAAGTGGAGAGTTTTGTCTCTTAACTTTTTAGCTTCTTCTCTTGGCAATATTGAACTTTTTTATAGGCGGACTTGAGCCATACACTTATAATTCTGTTTATCAAATAATAGTCTAGTCCAATGAGAAGTCAACCTTGAAATGGAAAATAATGAGCTGTAAAAAAAGATATAATCCAGACCAAAGGTTACAAATTCTGATTTTTTTTTTGTATTGAAGTTAACCGTTGTCAAAATATACAGTCTGGATCGCCTCAAGTTTTCCTGATCTAGCTGTAACTTTGGTTCTAGTGGAAAAAAGACAAACCGTCCTCGAGGATCTAAAATGTAATATCTATAGAGAACATTTTAACGTTAAAACGGTTTCTTTAACTTATCTGGAAATATTATAAAGTATGAAATACATAGTTGTGGAAAATAAATAATAATATTAATTTTCCATATTTTCAGAAAAGCTAAAGAAACCATTTCGAGGCCAGAAGGTTCTCTAGATATAACACTTGGACTCCTTAAGTGGGTTTTTTATTTACTCCACTAAGGCCAGAGTTGCAGACCAGGAAAGCTTGAGCTAGTCCACCTATATGTATAGAGCATCAAGAATGGGGAGCGTTTTGCCATATATATGATAAGTCAAGGTCATCTGTAGTATTTAGTCCCTAGAACATTCTATAAGGATAATTTCAAACAAAAAGTATAGCTTGAACATATTGCAATGATGTTTGTCGACGATTACACAATATACACATTGTTTTACAACTTTTTTCTTGACAAAAATCTTTTGATTATGTGATTGCGTACATCTCATTGAAAAAATTAGCACATTGATATGTTCTGCTATAGCGACGATAGTTTTTTGATGTTCAGATTCGACAATAGGAACATCCGCATCATCTCTTGGCTGTATACTATGGATGATCTTAATGCTATCCAATTTTTCGTGGTCTATTCCAAGAACGGTTAACTGAAATATTGTTCGAGACTAAATTTGCTTTAGATGCTCTACAAATTTTCCAATAATTTTGCAGGTCAGGAAGAGCACAGAGAACAAAATATTTACTAAAACCTCGATTTTGTGACATTTGATCTTCGATTTAAAATTGATCAAAACTGTATTTTGCTAATCTATTGAGCTTGGAAGATACATTTTTCTTACAATAAGTGCAGCCCTTTCTTAATTTCTCAAAATTTCGAAGAAATAACTTGAAAACCGTAGAGCCGATTTGATTGTGAGAGCAGGTCAGGCCTGTTTGTAATCTTATTTGTGAATGAGTGAAAATTATGCAGATTTTATTGTGAATATTTAAAATTGATAGGAAACAATCAGACAGATTGGAAATTGATATCGCTTCTGAACATGTCATTTGTCAGCGCACTGTGTTATTGAAGTCTTGCCAGAGATATTTTGAGGTTAGAGTGACTTGTTTACTCATGAATCATTAATTATTTTTCTCTTTTTTGCAATTCGCAAGCTGAAATTGATAATTTAATACGAAAAGAGGTACATTATCGACATTGTATACTTTTTGAGCTTTACAAGGGTAGTAACGCAAAACCATCTAAGCTCAAATTCTGATCTTTCCGACTTGTATTTATCAAGAAGACCAGCGACTTTAGGCAAAGACATTTTAAGTGTCGAAGTGGAAGCAAATTCGTGTCATATAATCGAAAGACTGTTAAACACTCTCAACTGACTTTGGGGGTTTGGGTGTTTGGGACTGAAGTTAACAAAGCCAATCTGTCCACCACATGCAATTTTTTGTTCCAGCAGCACAATAAAGATTACTGTCAATATCTAAGACGCTTGAGGTAATGACACTCTCTGAATAAATCGCCACGAAGTAGAGTTGAGTCAAGTTTACACCCCAAAAAGGCGTTTTTGTACGTTTGGTGGAATATTCGCTGCGTCGTTCCCTTCGAACTCCTGAAACCTGGACCAACTGTACTTGCAGACAAATTGCTCAAAAACCAGTTGATATCAATTTTGCACACTAGCTGACTAAAGGGTTGCTCATAACGAGGAGGATTACATTATTTGAATTGAATGTAAAAAAAACGATATTACTTTACGGTCCTCAAAAATATTAAATTTTTGGCGTCTTCAAAATTCTCTCAAAATTTTGATAGACCCTATGTACAGGCTTCATGGATCTTAGGCCTACTTCTAATTGAATGCCAATTTATGATTGAATTGAGTACATTTTTGCGATCGTCGTAATTTGATTTCGCTCTATCTCAATTTTTTCAATTCAAAACGTTTATCTCCTGATATATTTTTGGAGTTTTGTTCATTTTCTTTTTTCTCAGTTGTCATTTTCAAGGAGATTTTTCTAGATAATTCGAACATAATCACAATTTTGGGGCATATGAAAATCGCAGGCTGGATATATAACTTACAGTGAACTTCTAACTATTGGAAAATTATGATTTTCATTTCATTTTCATTTATCCATAAATAAGTAATAAGAAACCATATTTTCCTCATCTATAGAAAATTTATATCTATTTTTAGTCGCTTATTATATGATTATTCTTATATTTTCATTTGGTCTATTATATATATAATGATGTGTTGTTGTTTTTGTCGATTGATGAAACATGAGGGCCTGCTAAATAGTAATTTGTTCGCCCTCTCTTGTTATTCCATTTTCCATTCGATAGGTCCTTTGAAGTGCAGTCACGTGCCCGACCGGTAACCAAATCCATAAAGATCCCAATTCTAATCATGACTAAACTGTGAAATTATCTTTTATCACAAACATATATAATACAAGTATTATTATATTTGTTATATACATATAAGTGTTATATATATATGTATGTATACATGATTATAAGTCACACGGCTCTCATTTACAATCCATTTAACGGCAGTAGCATGGTGAATTTCTGAATTTTTCTCATACACACCCATTTGCGAATAAACGAACAAAACTGCAAAAACACAAAACCAAAGAAAAAAAATCGAAACAAAACAACAATTGTAATTATTTTGCAAAATGTATAGGTTTGTTGTTTTGGGTATATAAATGATGTGTGTGTGTGTGTGTCGGCGGGGATTGGAATTGGGAAGATAAAGTTATGTTCTATGCTCCATAAAATCTAGTAAATGACGGCGAGCTCTCGTCACTATTTCATCCGCAGACCATTTCGCGGTCGCGTACCCATACATATAGCCGACCTTATAATCCTGATATATGCGTTTGATTCCCTTCCATATACATATATATATATATACACAAAAACCACTATACCATATCCCACGTTTCCATATTATACCTTATTTTTGATATAGGTATAGGTATATTTACATAACAAATAAATTATGTAATTAAAAATGATTAGAAATATTTTAGAAACTTATTAGTAGTTGGCTCTAATTCAAATCATATCCAGATAAAACGATAATTAGATTTTTTTTTGCGGTGATAAACTTGCAAAGAGATTCGCTTGAAGCTGGCCAAATAATTCACATGATTTATGTTATACGTACAACTTGTAAAATTAGTTATTGTTGCAAATTAGATGACCATCATTGTCCAAATCTATAGCAGTTTCCTTTATCAAGTCACTATCACCCCTCTCCCTTCCAACATACACAACTTTCCTATCACTGTTTGATGGATGAGTGTTTGAATAGTTTACGAGCTGTTGGACATTGGTGTTCCTAGTATTTGTTCCACTTTCTATATATCTATAGTTATATATTGTATATATTTCTATATATAGTGAAATGCGGCCACTTGAGACTACCAAAATAAATGAATTAACAACTATCCAGATAAGCTGGAATAGTAGAAATAATAGTCGGTATGCTACAATAATTCCCATTTTCACTTAAAAACAGCAATAAAATAAAAAATAATTTTTTAGAACTCGATACTTAAGTATCGAGTAATTGCTTGAGGATTTGAAAAAATTATGGGGTTAGATTGAATGAATTGTACGAGTTGCTGATCCAAAAGTAATGACGATCCCAAAAATCTGAAAAATTAAGCAAGCTTAAAGCACTTTTAGTTACGGGTAAAAAAGTACTTATGTCTGAAAAAAATATCTAGGAAAAAGATACACGCTGACTTGGGAGACTGCACACTGATGCAAAGAGCTTAAGCTGGGGAGTACATCCACAGAAAACAAGCATATCAGAGGACGACCATCCACATCCTCTACTGCCGCAAACATTAAAAAAGTAGAAAATCTAGTTCTAGCTATTCAAACCATCAGACATTTAGCTGAGGTCATCAGCTATTGTTAGGGCATCCTCAACGACAAACTTCACATTAGCAAGGTGTCCGCATGTTGCGTACCCAGAATATTAATCGTCGAACAAAACAAGAAACGAATCAACATTTTAAGAGTAAATTTTGATTGATCCATATAGATTTCTGTCAATGATCGAGACTTGGATCTATAACCCCGATCGTGGGAGTAAACAATAATCGATGAGTTGGTAACGACCATCCTCACCGACACCCAAGAAATGCAAAGCTCTGCGCAAATGATTACGGTGTCCATTATTTGATATTCCTAGAGTAGGCGAAAGTGGGGTAATTGAGAACAGTGGGTAATTTGGAATTGCTAATAGATAAATACTATTTCCTCTCGTACTACACTTTCCAGCACCTGTTTTACCGAGTAGATACTCATCGAGAGGCACTGGATGCAACGGTTAAACAGGTGCTGGAAAGTGTAGTGCGGGGGGAAATAGTTCTTATCTAGTACAATTCCCAATTACCCACCGTTCCCAATCACCCTACTCTCCCCTATAGCTTTTGGGGATTCCCTTTAAAAGAGAGTTACTATTACTGACCAAATAAGAAGATTGAGATAACACATCGAGGAAAAAAGGTGGGCTCCGGAACACTCGTTCTATTCTCCAGATTTAGCTCCTAGCGACTTCTATCTATTTCCCTGGCTTAATGAGTAGTTTAGGGGCGAAAATAAGCTTAGTAAAGCAAATACTGAAAATTACATACTTGATTGTATGAATGTTCATTTTTCTGAAAAATTTTAGAAGTTCAGCTCAAGTTGTTCAGGCTTTGCGATGTTAATTGTTTTCGCTTTATGTGAGCTTCGAAATTTTTAGTTATTAAGCCTAATTCCGAACATTCGGTAGCATTTGCTCAGTCGATCCATCAAACTTATCAAGATTTGTGGCTACATTTTTATATGGACGCTTCTAGTGTTCCTATAAGTGTCCGTCCAAAAGAGGTTCGACTGTATATTGAATCAGAGTATAAATTACCATTTTTTTTCCACAGCAATTGGTAATCAATGAAAATTATTGCATCATCGATAATCTCTATCACAGAAATAATGTAGTTTTGCATGTTGCTAGAATTTTAAAATTAATAGAAATTCTAAATTCCTTTTATAAGTAAATTGTTCTATTGAATTGTAAGTAGAGAATTGAATGTGGCAGGTATATAGGGCGTAAATGAACGGCCAACAGATGGCCCTTAAGTGCTGCTATTATAACACTTGTCTGGGTATAGCGACCGCAGGAATTGGACGGTCATAAACCTACATTAAGCCATAATAAAAACCTCTATAAATATTATTATTTTTTCTCCTACACAAAATAATAATAATAATAAAAACTACAAACTTATACTTTCTTAATTAAATTATAGCACAGTTATAATATACTTGTACTTATCCCTATGTGGTAGTTTTTAATTTGCAAACATTTCGCCTTGACTGCGTTGTTGTTGTTGCAAACAAGACTTAATTTATTATAGTTTTCTTTCAATGGAATCGCAGCCCTATACTTATGAAGATTAACTAATGAAATGCATAATTTACGAGACCTTCAAGATGATTTAATAACAAAACCCAATGTCTAACCTCTAGCAAAATTACAATATATATTATCAATCTTTTTTGTCTTCAGAATAACAAAAAAAAAAACCAACACCAAACTTATTTGTTTCAAATTTTTATCAACTTCAATCTAGGATTTTTCGCGTATCGTATAATAACATAAATGTGACTGCCATTTTGACAATAATTGTCGCTTTGAAATCTCGCGACTTTATTAAGGTGCGGTTGGGTTTAATAATAAAACAGGACTTGGGTATATGGTTTGATGTCTGGATAACTGAAACTGAAATGTGACAAGTTTTCTGACTAATGCAACGAATTGAAATCAACTCAATTATTTTATATATATATATATATATATATACAGAAGAATCTCGCTCCACGCTGGCTCATTTTACATGCGGTTTTGCTTATCCTACTTGACACCAAAACTTATTTTACGCGGATGATCTGCGATCAGTCAAAAAAGTGTCGCCATCACACTCTATTCGTACACAAGGATCTGCTCGAGCTAATTTTTCATAACAGTTGCTCACATCTCTGTCTGTATGGCGTCTATCTTGCTATGAACCAACGATCTGTCATAGTCCCAGAAAAAATAGTCTAAAAGTGTCAAATCACACGATTTCGACGGTCAAGCGATGGGACCATTTCGTAAAATTAACGATTCAGCGAATTTCTTGCTCAATAAGGCTATATTTTCTCGAAAAATATGCAGCGTGCGTTATTCAGCTGGTAATAGAGGTCATTTCGACGGATTCGATTGAAATTCGGGAAAAACTCTTGCAGTTTTACTTTGTAGCGCTCGCTAACAGTGCGGTTATTTCCACATTTATATAAAGGTAGGGGATCTCCATGCCAAAATCAATATCAAACTGTGATCGCTTGTGGATGCAGAGAGCTGTTAGGTATCACGCGTGCATTCGATTCGCAGCAATACCGACAAATGGAGAGCATGACTTTGCTAAGAAACTCGTTGAAATCGAAGAATTTACAACAGATACGATGGTCAGTTGGCTCCAGTTCTTATGCCAGTATCATTTCGTATACAGAGACAAGTCGACATCCAATCATAAAATTCGCGATAGACCTACACCTCTTGCGAGATTATTTGTGGTCGCGGTAGCTTAAATAGCAGCAACATTATTAACATATCTGGCGTTTTTTGTCGTGAAGACTGAGCTCACTTCCAAATTTTTCTATTATGCGGGCAATAGCCTTTTTACCAAAATCACAACGACGGATATACCACGATAAATCAGAATTTGTCTGTGAGTAGCACGAATTTGCGTAATAAAATTTACCAATTGCCAGTTTTGTCTTTTAGCTAAATTTTAATCTGGACAAATTGCAAACCTTTCTGACCACAATGGACAGGAAATGTGAGAAATCGGAAAACCACTGTCAATATCATCAGATCATGAAATACTTGGACACTGAAAAATCAATTATACATTGTTTATCGCTATAATGAAAAGTTTGTTTTGGAGTTTCAACCCCTATAGTATTTATAAGAATCTTAGGTCTCCCGCTCAAAACGGGGCTCTACTGTATATGTGGAAAAATTTGAATAATTGATCGAAGGAATTTGTTGGCAGGTGGCTATCAAACAATAAAGTCTTAGTGTTTGTATGTTGTTTTTTTTTCCTCTGATGGTGGATGTTTATATGGGGTTGGTTCAATTTGTGCAAATATTGGATGATGACAGTTAACACACATGGTGTTTTGTTTATGGATTTATTCGGTCTATACTTTAGAAAATATTGTGGAAACATTTATTTTTATTTATCATAAAGATGAAGTGTTTATTGTTTAGATGTACAAGGGTGAATTTATATTATCCTATGTAGTTACGTGTTGGATCAGAATTATTTCAACAGTGGTTTATGAACAATCAATCTACCAAATGGCCAAATAACGAATTATAAGAAAATCTACAATTTAATGAAGTTGAAATAAATATATATATATATTTTTTTAAATTGTTGATCAATAGTAACAAATCAACCCTTATAACTATATACATATATTTATAATATACTCAATATTACAGGGTGACACCCCTGTGACGTTTTGTCGCTTTGTGCTGGAGGTTTCCGAGTGGAAATGATTTAATATTCATTACAATAGAACTGAACTTGCTACTTACATCATAATCCACCAGTATTTTGCCCTTCCTATTACCCTCTAAAAATCGACGATCATTGAATATAATAGAGAAATGCGTGTCATGTTTGGTAACATGTGTTGATGATAAACTTCGCATTAATTGAGTGTTGAATAGGTTTAGATTTTTTTTAACCCTATTTTTTTTTTCAGATATATAAATAATATTCTTATTTAGTATTTTTTGTTTGTTTGTTGCTACTTTTGGCTTTCCACACGAACCCTCTTTATACAAAATCCAACTGTTTAACAAACAAAAATAGATGTCGAAAAGCAACCAACAACATGCGAACGAGAGAAGTGAGGGCAAGTTCCTTTAATACACATGTTTCCCTTGTCACTTTGTTAAATACACAGTGCATACGAAATTTTCATCCCTCAAATATTCTATCTCGTTTTAATTGGATCCAACAACCATCTCTCTTTTGCTTCATATAAAATTATATATATGTATATATGTATATAGTATATTTGAAGAATTTATCTATACTATATAGTAATTGTGTGTATGTGTATGTGTCATCATCAAATACGGTTTTTAGCCGCCGGTCCTGCTAATCTACTAAGCAAATACTCGAGAATACGCCGCCAACAGGAGAAATAGCACCGTATTTTATTTTATATATACAGGGGACTGAAAAACCAACGGGCCTTTATAAGAATCGTCTAGCCAATAACAATCGAGAAAGAT
>JAZBGX010000253.1:15992-35956 GCA_037414775.1 Zonitis immaculata
TCCTATCGTAAATCGAAGGTAAATCCTCATTTAGTTTATCCTGAATAATTAAGTAGCAGTTGAAGTTTATTATATAGATGAGATGTGCATTAATTCGATAAATTATAGGTAGTTTAGAGGTTACATAATTATTTAAAATTCAAATTTATGCATTCAATCAAATTATGATGATCTAAACTTACCTGCATCTTCTCATCATCAACATCATCATCATCATCATGATTATAATTAGTTTCTACAACAGGTTGTGGCGAATAAGATTTTATTGTTACAACAATATTTTCTTCATCACAATTTAATGGATCACCACATTGTATGGATTTTGTTAGCACAACACAATTCTTTAGATTGTCTGTTTGTATATCGGTCAATTTATCTATAGATTCACTAACCGTATTTGTTACAATTGAACAACTATTTTTGATAATATCTAGATTATCATTTAATCGATTATTATTAATGTTATTATCACATTCTTCTGTTTTATTCATTAAGCAAGAGTGATTTGTTGTCATTATTGGAAAAAATTTTGAATGAACGTAATTATGTTTCGATTCGGAATTTATTACTCTTTTTATGAAATTACGGATCTGTGGATAAAAATATACAGTTAGAAAATTGGAAGACCCTTTAGAAATGAATAAAATGAATCAAAAAATAGTTTTTACAAATTGAAATAAAAGTGAGGTTACGTTGCAATTTTGACAGCAAAACGCAAAGAATTCCCATTAAAATACTGAAAAATCTTTACAAATGAATTCGACTGAAATAAATGAATTACAATTTATAATTCATCAATTCTAGTAATTATTCTATTTACCGAACGTAGAAACATAACCAAATTATAGATAACAACAATAACAACAAATGCACGTGTAACTTCACAGCCGAAACCAGTCTGCCAGCGACATCTCTAGTTTTTATAATGGCAACTGTCGAATTTCGGTGGTAATTTTGAAATAATAAACTCAAATTAAAGAGAATAAAGATTGTATTTATTTAAAAAATAATAAATTGAGAATATTTGCACATTGATAACACTATTGGAATATCTAATAATTATAATAATAAAACAATAAATCTGCTCCCTGAAGGCTTGGACGATCCAAAAAAAAAAAACTATATGAAGCACCTAAAACTAGAATTTCTATATCAAAACTATAATTAGCTTACATGATTAAAAATCTTATATGCATAAAATGTGATAAAATCAATATTTTATACATTACGTTATAGTACGCTTGACTCAAGTCTTGATTTCCTTCAATATTTACAATTCAATATTAGGCATGTTATAATAAGGCTTATATTCTATTGAAGAATTCGATGTACCCTTTTTTATACAAACTGTTTCATGACAAACTTATTGGAAAAGCATGAATGAAATAAATATACTCTAACAATGTGATAAAAACTGATAACAATTAAAGCTTACAATTTATAAATTAGAATTAAATCTTATATAACTTATAATATAAAATTGAACACACGTTTTGTAATTTGTCACTTTCAATAAATCCAATTGACCGGCACCCATTGATGTTCAGTAGTTAGAGCTTCTAAAGCTTCAACAATTTGTCGGAAAGTTACATCAAAATCATTATTGATTATGACTTGATCGATATATTTGTCGTATGTTCGTTGCATACTGGCACTATCTTCTAGAGCTCTCTTCAAATCTTCCTCCTGAAAAAGCGATCAATTCAATCAGAATTGCTTGTATTGAGTTCAATTGAACTTTTAATTTTTATTGAATTTACCTCGTATAGGGATGCCAATGATTCTAAAGTTCTAGCTCGACGGGAACTGTAGCGTATAGAACTTTGTCGTTCAAACTTCAAACATGGAATAACAAAATTAAATTAACATTATTTCGACATGCAATTTTGACCAACCAATGATAAGATGAACAAGAAAAACTTACCGTTAGATTCCGACTCGAATATCTCAAATTAGAATTACTTTTTCCTATATCGTATAAATTTTTCAATTGTTCCATTCCAGGAGCAGCAATGAATATAACATAAGGTAGAAATTCTGAACTGTTGTGGAGGATTTTCAGAGCCATCGGACTACAATCCAAAACACACATTTTACCCTATTTCGAAAAATTAAAAAAACTCGAATAAATAGAAAAGAGCCAAAATATATCTATGTTAACAACCTGTTTGATGATGTCCCGTATAGAGTCCAGGTGTGTCCCATATAAATAACCATTATATTCGCCATATTCCAAGAATTTCGAATTTTTGATATCAGCTTCCATTGATTCTTGATCGGTAAACCAATAACTTTGACCATTTTCTTCTAAAACTCTGGGTGGTCTTGTTGTATCTGAAATTTAATGTAATCAATATTGTTATTATGGAAATGAATAAATAAAGAATACAAACATGGCACTATTCCACCGAATTTGTCCGGATCGCTGTTAATCAAACGATTTTTCAATGTTCTACGACCAACACCTTGTGTACCAATTAGAACCAATGTTTTCCGTTTAAATGGTGGCATTCGTGTTACTTCTTCATACAATAATAATTCGGCTTTGTCAAAATCACAACTGCTCTTCGATTGATAAATAATTTTCTTTTTCTTCTTCGATATTCTAGCACCGCATATACTAATTGTATGTACAAAATCAGCTTCGGGTGCTACAAACGCTTTACGACGCTCCTCTAATTCACTTGATGGTATCAAACCAGTACGTCCATCACCATCGACTTTTTTCGCTTGCCACCAATTTGGATCCTTTTGATCGACAATTTGTAAAATATCACCACGATCAAAAGCCAATCCAATCTCTTTACATGGCAATAATGTATCTTCTTCTGGATTATATTCGAATAAAGCACGCATATAACACTAAAATAATAATAATAATAAAAATAAAGTAGATTTTGGAAATTGAAGAAAAAAATTATACCGTTAATTTTTTAGCCACACCATTAGTCCCACCATTCATAACCAATGACGAATGCGTCTCCTCTTGAGGTTGTCCGATTTTCAATGTAACCGAATCTTGTGATTTCGCCACTTCTGTTTGTAAGTCTTCGGCAGATTGGACTGGTGTACCATTAACTTCCAAAATAACATCGCCAACATGCAATAAACCTTGTTTTTCAATCATACCACCTTCCAAAATTCGTGCAATCACCAAATTTCCATTATCATCAACTTGCACCTACAATTTTATCATATTATTACAAGCATGATAATTGTTTTTTGGTTTTTTTTTTAATGAAAGTTAAAAAAGACAAACTTACGGTTAATCCTAGAGGTTCACCGGGCCGTTTCCGGACACCAACCATTCGTATTGCTTCACCAGTCATTCCGTTCAATAATTCCGGCAATAATTTTGGAGCATCAGTTTTTATTGTTGGCTTGATGGGATTTTCGTGGATTTTTGCAATTTGATCGTGACAATCAATCAGAGCTTGGAAATTTGGTTTCTCTAACAATTCTAATAATTCTTTCACACCTTTATGATAACAATAACGATTACACTTTATTTGAATATCTCGAACGATATTCAAACAATCTTTAGTTATCGGCTGTGGAAGTATAGGACGGTCTTCTAATTTATCTTGAATCTTAAAAAAAATAAATTGAAAGTAAAAGTTTATATAGTTGTAGCAACCGACACAATAGACATAGACGGACTAGAGGGCTTTAAAGAAAGGGTCGTTAGTTTCTACCTGATATTTTGTTGATGACTTAGGATTACATAACGGTTCCCTACCTTCATTATCATTATTATTATTAGGAGGAGACAGGTAGAAAAGGGCAAAAGTGAAAAAAAAAACAGGTGTCAAGGGTGATTCTGTGTATTACCAACCAACAAAGGAGCTATAGGGTGTCCATTTATTTACAGAAAAAAAAAAACAAACGATACAACTCTATGAGATTTTTGCATAATTCACAAAACAATAAACAAAAATAATTGTTTTTATTCGTCATCAAGAATTTATTAAATAACATTTAAAATGTTGCAATAATTAATGACCAAGGTCGTAAATAATTTCGCTTACTCGAAATATTTTCTAATAAGCAAATAGAAAGTCGGAAATTAACTTTTAATCACCATATGAGAGTAATTAGAAGATTTCAATTTTAGATAAAATCAACTTTATATATATAAGTTGATATACTTAAGTATGTTGTAAATCCTTTATGAATATGCTCTGGAACGAATTGATACAGTCTTACTGCGAAATTGTTGATAACAAAAAGGTGAATTTGATTATGAAATGGAAAATATTTAAATTATTTAAACAATAGCAACATTTTTAAGAGAAAGCGTTTTGAATCGTATAACAATAAGGGGGGCGTTGCCTGCTCTAAAAATTTTATTCTTTAATCTCATTTTTTTTCTATTTTACGATTAAGAAAAAAATTTCTGTACATTTTTATTTTTTATTTTTAGATAACAACCGTTTTGTTCTCGTTATTTAAAAGTGTTAACTGTTTTAGAAACAGGTGTGGCAGCGTTGTACCTTTAACAACAATGATTCATGCACCAAATATCCATCATATCTAATAATTACTGTATAAATTTTTTGAGAAACAATTGATTAAAATTATTCAAAGCATTCCATTCAAATCATAATCTAACTAAATAATTAATTTACCTGTATAGCCACTAATCACCAATCACCAGGTACCAAATACAACTCACAATAAAGATGACGTCAACTATAATGAACGAGAGTCGCGTACCGCGACTTTTACCTAACTTTTCAATTAGAATCCTCACAATAACAACAATACTTTTATCACAATATATTATTACTATTGTTATTATTCCACCAGGAATCGATACAAACAGCTCTATTGGACTTTAATAAAATTTCCCTCTATCTAGATAAATCTAATTATAACTATTATTACGTTGTTGTTATTTAGAAACACGGTGACCCGCGAAACTACAAGTTGTTGTTGTTGTTGTGGGTTCGTGGTGGTCGGTTGTTTCTGTTACATGAAGAGAATTTTTGTATGGAGAGGGGGAATTTCGATGATGATGATGATGATAGGTGGGCATATAATAAAATTTACGGGTTAAAAAAATTGCTCTCTGGTGACAATAAAGTTATAAAAAATTACAATTAAACATTAAATATACCGAATTCTTACCAGGAATAAATTTTATGTTGCGATTCGCCAGGATCGATAAAATCCAAACTGTTTACAGTTGAATATTTGTAAATCGTCACAATATAATTCCATATTGCAATCAAATCGAATCATAAATATTTGAGATTTATATGTTCTATTAATCAAGTTGATAATTAAATTCGATGTAACAATCGGAATAATTTGAGTTTTAGGGCTTTTTTCTATTCCAGTCGATTTTCTAATAACATACGAGATACGAGCTCGATTTAACGCAAGTGAAACGACATGCGCGTTATAATTTTTATTTGAATATCTAAGAAATTTTCAATTTGATGATTTATTCCAACAACAATAATTATAAATCTGATGATTCAGAAATTATTGTTGCAAATTAAAAAAACATATCCTATTAGTCATTGTAGTGAAGAAATGATAATGATTAAATAGATTAATTGAGGTCATTTGAAATGATTCAATTAAACTTATTTTGATACAAGTTCACGTTCAGGTCAGAAATTATAGTGAAGAAATGAAAAAAAAAAAACAAAACCTACACAAATCGTAATTAATTCTTTCCAAATCCAAAGCGAATGTAAAGAGGGAATGATAACCAAATTGTAAGTTAATTAGTAATATTTGAATCTGATAGATGAGTTTTAGTGAAAATCGTTAATCATTTAAGTTAATTAATTAATTAAGAGAACGGGGCTCCATTTTATTAATTTTATAATAATATATAATTGTTATATAGACAAACAACTTTGTTTTGATGTATAACTGGCTGTCTATCTTTTAAAATAGACTTGTCTATCTATTAATCACTTATAATTTAGACTCAATCATTAGTTATTTAATCCAAATAATATTGATTTTATATCTCTCTATTGCTCTAATTGTAAGCTCTATTTGTTTTTTTTGTTAGGATACAAATATTCCAAGCTTTACCAGAATTTTAGTTAGCGAAAGTTTGAATTACCAGAAGTATAAATCAACGAATCGGCAAATGGGTACGTTTTTTTAGCGTTAGAAGATGATAATTATAATTTTTTCTATTATCCTCAACTTTACGGCTATCTATCTCTATTAAGAAGTTCATGAAACTTACTTGGATTCTCAGCTTTTAGGGGAAATATCGATGTTTGCAATTCTTATAATTTATTCAAAAAAATTCTAATTCAACTTTTTGATGTTCGTACACTTATAAATTTAAATAAACGACTTAGATCCATTATGTTTCATTACTGTAAATTAGTTTGGAAAAACATGAAAATGCATATTATACTTACTTTAACTAAACATTTCATTACTGGACTATCCATTAATCCTTTTAAAAATATCAAATCAGTCTCATTTATACCACTTGTACCATCAATATATTCGATGCTTTCACGAACATGTTGAAAGGCAGCTGAAAATAAAAAAATTAAAACGATATATTTTTACATTTTTATGAGTCCAAACTATTCAATTTTTATTATAAATATTATCAATGGATATTTATTAAAAAAAATGTACCTAAATATATATTCGTATGTACAAATAATGTTTCAGAATCGTTAAAGGCAGTCGTAAATATTGAGTGAATAATTTCTTAATTTTACCAGATAAAAAAAAAAAACTATACAGAGAGAGAGTTGTGGCGACGATGGAAATTCAAACAATTGATTTTTGGAAAGGTGCCGCTGTTTAAAAATAATGAAATGGCGTTTATAAAAATCAGCAGTCTCGATAGTTATTTATTTATTACAAAAAAAGGTGTTGATTTCTTTTTAACAGTAATGTTCAGGACTTCATAGCACTGATTGTGGAAAATATAAGTTGTTGATACAGGTTTTTTTTTTCGATAAAGATCACAAATTTCAAGTCTTATTTATTGGATATTGTAGATGATTCTATTGAATATAAAGAAGATTGAGTAATATTTCCAATATAAAATGTTTATATATTGAAGCGTTTTCATGGAATACGAAAATTCCGAAAATTTGTCAGTTTGCTGGAGCTAATACGTGACAAAAATACCGTGATCTTTGTTAAATAAATATCAAGTCGTATCTTTTACACTGAAAATGAATTATATCGATTATCCATTTTGCAGGAGACCAACTAACATAATGCAGTAGTCTAAATTCGAACGATAAACATTTCCTATATAAGTTCCAATAAATTAATTGAATAAACTAAAAAAATATGATTGTTGTATGTAATTTTACGAGAAATATCAAAGATCATTGAATTTCATATAAAAATTCTACATATGTATTTCAATGGAATAATAGCAGAAATTCTGGTATAGGGACTTGGAAACAATTACGATTGAATTTATTTTAAATCGAACTAAAATACAGTAAGTAACAAGAATCGAATTTAAAATTCAATTTCAAAATAAACATAATCCTATTATTTTATCAACGTTCCAATAAACAATCGTTAAATTCATACATAATTCGAATCTTTTATCTCTTTTTCTCTTTATTGCAATTGCAATTTACTGTTTGAAAATTATCGAGAAACAACACTTTTTTTTTTTGATTGTTTGTTATCCCAATCCACCCTTACAATGATGTACAGAGCCATGATTCTGACCTCGTTCTCTATCCAATAATAATAATCAGCCACAAAGGAAAATAATGGAAAAATCCAATGGCAACAGTAACAACAACAATAACAACAAGAGATTTTTTCGTATAAATAAATAAAAAAATAATAACTTTTAATTATAGATTGGAATTATTAATAGATTTTTAGAATTTAAATTTAGACAACTCGATGAATTTTATTTATTTTAACAAACTATATTCACATATGAAATTTATACTCAATAAAACTAGATGATGATGATATATATATATTTTTTTGGTATTATAGATTTGTAAGTTTAAATTAAGAATTATAGATTTACGTGCCAGCCTGTCCCGGCGCATCCGCCATAATCGCAACTAGTTCTATTCTAATGTAAATTTAATATGTTTGTCTATTTGGAAAATTGATTTTCCTCAATTTTAACTGGAATTTATCCATGGAATATTATGGATAATCAAATACCGTTGATCTGATCCAAGATCAACAATAGTTTATAAAATTGTATACAAATTCATTGATAGATTAAGTTTTAATATCATTAAATTAAACAAATTTACAATTTCAACATTGACTTTTATTAAAAACAAATTTTTTTTCCAATTGTTCGAGAAAAATCGATTGGAAACTTACCACTGTTAATAATATCTTCACCCATTTGTTGAGTATTTAATAATTTTTCAGTATCAGATAAGTCGTGATTTCTATCGTTTGAATAAAATTTAATCATTTCTTCATAAATTTTTCATAAATTAATCACAATTCTCAACAGCAATTAGATAAAAAATATCGGAAAATCTCCAAAAATCATTAATAATTTTTTCAATCGGAATGATCAGATTTAGAACATTACAGTAGTTAAGTAAATGCTGAAATGTCCGCGCCCACTGATCTTTTACTAGCATAAAACGCCGGCGTTGCTACTAGATATAGTACATGTGGCTGAAAATTCAGGACCGGATCCAATGCAGACAATATTATTTTTAGTTGATACACTGATTTTGCAGAACCCCAAAACAACAATGACAACTAATTGTAAATTAAATCGATAAGGAACAACCGAAAAGAAATAATGAATTATTTTTAGACTTGGGATTTGCTTAATTTCTTTTTATTGAAATTCTATTCTTATAATAGAATTACACTTAATTTCTTTTTTAGAATTCTATTTCTAGTTTACAAAACAAAACAAAAAAGTTGAAAATTAATCGGTCCTCTGTCTTTACCAAAATTCCAGTTGTATTAATAAAATCTGTTAATTTTATCACAATATATATGATTAGAATCAATCAATTACGTATTCGAAATGTAATTAAAATACAATTAAGTTGTTTTTGTTCTCAATTGATCGACGTTTCATTTACTACTCGATTCGAATTTTATCTGTTAATTATTCGTTAAATCTATTCTAAAGTGATATCATATGAAAGCTCTATTTATTGGAAAATCAATATTTTTTACACAGGAAAAAAAGTTCAATAGATAGAGTTGTCTGATCATTTGGCGTCAATGAGTGGATTTATCAGATATTCTATTAAATTAACAACAAACAAACAAGTTACCTATTCCAGATAGATCATCATTAACTTCTGATTCAGTTTCTTCTATTGGGAATTCATTATCCAAACGATTATGACTATAATGTTTGCGGACCCATTTCAATCCATAACAAGTCCGCACCATTATTATAATTCAACCGAATTACAAAAAAAAAAGTATGTATTTTATACACAGTGTATTGTGTTCATTTTAAAATTGAAATTTCGATATGATTAATTAGAAAAAAGAACGATGGATGATATGGTTAGAACTACAATAAAAACTACCAGGTGGTATTATTTCACCCACGCAATCTACCTCTGGTATCGATAAAACTAGGACACGAATTTGAACTGCCTTAACACACGGCATGCAATATCATATAGTTTATTGATAGAATTTTTATTGAAACAAAAAACAAAAATCAATAGTTATCAGAATCGATCTCTACAAATCAATTTCTAGACGTTATTTCTATTGTTCATAAAAGAAATACTATATCTACGTGTGGACTGTAATATAATGTAATAATAAATCATGAAAACAATTGTGAAGCTTTTTCAGTAATTTGTAATACTTTTCAGTGGGGTAGTGGGCGTATTGTTGGTTGCCTAAATCGATGATTGGTGTGTTTGAAATGGTGGCGGTGACATAACCTCACTTTATTGCGGCGTTTTTTTGGCGGTTGTGTTTATAATTTTTCTTCAATTTCGAATTATTTTAATTGGTATAATCTTATAATTATCAATTAAATAATAATCAATTTGTTTAGTTGTATTTGCAATAATTGAATTGAATACAACCACAATTTGTTTTCAGACGTTAAAATGTCGGATTTTTCTGAATTACTCCAAGAAGCTGAAAAAATAACAGTTGATATCGGCGGTTCCAAAGAATTACCAAAAGTAGATCGTTCAATTCGACAAGTACTGGAAGCTTCCAGTGATTTATACACAAAAGTTGCACAAACCGGTGCTAAAGATATACAAGCGTATGCCTTAAATAATAATTTGTAGTTATTTATATTGATTTGACAAATTTGTTCTTTTAGAAATTTACTGCTAGGTTCTAAAGGTGTCGATTTACCGAAAATTATACAAAAATTAGAATCAATCAGTACAAAACGTACATTTGAATCAATTGAGCCTGTTGAAGATGTCGATACGGTTGGAATCTTACAAAATGAGATACAAAATTGCATATTGGGCGTTTTTGAAAACAGCTTCAATAAGGTTATTTCGGTCCTATTCGAAATGTTCAGTCGTTGAATTTTTTGATTTCAGTGCATGAAAACTATATCGGATTGTTCGTGGGAACATCAAGCTGGTGAATGGAAGCAAGAAAAACGTAAAATTCTGAATTCAATGATCGGCCCATCAGGGGCTTTTGTTGAAGTGGGCAAACAATCATCGATATTTATGGAGCGTCCTATTGAAATTGCTCCACATTTAGGTGTAGCTGAAGCACTCTATGCTGCTAAAATTATCGAATATAATTCGTTTATTTCACGTAGTATGCAACGACCCAACTTGATTAATAGTTTTATTAATGTAGCAAATGAAGTTAAAGATGCTGTAAGTGAGATGGAAATCTCTTAATTTGCGTAATTCATGTTTATTGAATTTTTAGAAAGTGAAGGAGATGTGGGAAATTATGAAGTATATGTCGCAATTACCAACATTAATACAAACTGAAGATGTAATAAAAAATCGTTATTCATCACAAATAATAAATGCGTTAGTTAAACAAGCAAAAAAATATCTAGAAGATCGTTATAAAACTTACATGAATAATATTATTAATGAGAATTTAGCATTGGCAATGTTAGGCGGTGTACCAGGTACATATCCGTTAGTTCGTAGTTTTGTTGGTGTACGTTTACAAGGGGAATATTCCGGTTTGAGAGATGATAAAATCGATAATCGTCCATTATGGCCAATGGTATATTATTGTATACGTTGTGGTGACTTATCAGCTGCGATTTATTGTTTGAAAAAACGCAATGACCAAGAATTCAATGATATCATAGCTATATTGGAAGCAAAATTAAATAATCCAGATAATCCCGATATTATCAAATTAGAGGATAATTTACGTTATAGCTATCGGAAATATATTCGTAATGAAACTGATCCATTTAAACGGATTGTTTGTGCTGTTTTAAGTTGTTGTGATGTCTTAGATGAACATTCAGAGGTTGCAAGAACTGCCGATGATTATTTATGGCTGAAATTGAGTCTTGTACGTACAAATTACGAGAAAGAAGATCATATTAAATATCCGGAATTGCAAGTAAATGCGAAATCTTATCTGAAAAAAAAAACACCCACATTTATTTTATGCTATTTTTTTTTTGTTTTCTATTAGAGAACAATTTTAGAGGAATATGGTGAGGCGCATTATGATGCTTTGAATCAGCCACATTTATATTTCCAAGTATTGGCATTAACTGGGCAATTTGAGGCGGCAATCGAATTTCTATCGCGAATCGAACGTTATAAAGTTCATAGTGTGCATATGGCAATTGCATTAAATGAATTATTTATATTAGCCGGATCTAGAGATATTTCATCTCCTTTAAGTATAGAAATTTATTTAAAAAAAAAATTAAATTATAATTTAAACATTTAAATTAAAATTCTAGTTTCATATGATCCGATGGATATTAAACCAAGTCGTCGTCTAAATTTAGCACGTTTAATAATGATTTATGTACGTAAATTTGAAATAACATGTCCAAATGAAGCTCTACATTATTACTATTTATTAAGAAATTCGACTAATGATGATAATGTTAATTTGTTTAAATTGTGTGTATGCGATTTGGTAATTGAAACAAAGGATTATGAACGCATTTTAGGAACAATACAACCGAACGGTATACGTACAAAAGGTCTAATTGATCAATTTATAAATGCAGAAATTACAACTGAAAGTATAGCTGAATTGATTGCTGAGAAATTGGTACAAAAAGGATTATTCGAAGAAGCTATCGATGTTTACGATATAGCAAATGTTTGTATTAAAAATAATAGGAGCAATAATTTTCAAGGTAATTCCAACTATTTTGTAGAATCAAGAACAAGTATTGAGTTTGTTGTGTACGTTATTATCGCAAATTGTCCATCAACAATCATCATCTAGTAATCCATTAAAACAGCGATTACAAGAAAAGGCGAATATTCTAAGTGATCGATATTCCAATGAAGGTTATAAAGCTTCATCTCATATAGTTACATCTTATTTGAAATTGAAACAATTGGCGCTATTTTTCGATCAATATTATGCGAAACAATATCCACAAGCGATAAAAGTAATAATTTAATTTATTTTGGATAACTTTAATAACTAATGGCAATTATTTTTGTAGACTTTGAATGATCTACAAATAGTTCCATTACAACAGGACGATATCGAAGATCGAGTCAAAATGTTTAAGAAATTGAGTACAGATGTATGTAAAGTGATTCCTGATGTTCTATTATCAACGATGAATATGATATTCACTGATTATCAAAAGATCAAAAGTCAAGAATTTATGCCAAGCCGTGGAGTGGACAATACGAAGGAAAAGGTCAATATTTCATCAGTTTATTTATTATGTAGTCATTAACAAAAATAATTATATAATTTCAGCAATTGAGTATTTTGAGAGAACAAGCCAAATCTCTTCTCAGTTATGCCGGTTTAGTGACTTATCGTATGCCCGATGAACGTTATTATCAAATTGTTCAAATGGAAATGTTGATGCATTAAATATTCGTCTCTTGAATTTATAATTATTTTTTTCTTTCAATATTAAATTGGATTATTTTGTAATTCGTATTTCTTAACGCAGAAATCCTGTGAAAAATCAAACATCCTACCTTCCTTCATCTGAAATCAAATTTTATTAATAAAATTGATTCATTCAAATAATTTAATGTATATTAACAGCTTTATAATCGAGAAACTTTCGTTTAAATGATAGAAAATCGGTGAATGTTGTTAGTATCTCCAAAATTTCGCAGTCCAATTCGTTGTGTCGTTTCCTAAAAATTATAATTTTAAAACATTCGTAGTTTTATTCATCAATTTTTATTTCACAATTACTTCAATTCCATTTCAAATTCGGTCATATTGAAATTAGGAACTGCTTTCATTAAGAGTGTCTCTATATGTTTTTCAATTGTTTCAATATACTTGTTGAATATTTCCATATAAATCAATTTATTTTCGTCAGTATCGTCAAATTCGAACCAATATTCATCCATAAATTTATTGTGTAAATCATTGAAATCATCATCAATTAAAATATCTTCAATACAGCCGATAATTTGTGCAAACCGTTGTTCTGATTGATCGACACATCGATGACTGATGTCTAAATCTTCAGATTCTTCTAAAATTTCTATAAGCAAGAATTAATAGAAGACCATCACAAAAAATTTATATTTACGATTATTAGCCATTTTGGAAGCTTTTATTTAGTATAAAATGTAGCTTATATATTTATAATTTGTTTTTATTCTCACTAAAATGTTGTCATGGTGAAATTTCAAATAGTCCGCTTCAAACTAGAGAATTTGGCTTTGTTTGGTTGATATCAATCTAGGGACTTTAAGTATTTCTAACGATAAATTTCAAATTTTCGAAAAGGTGACAGTTGTATTCGGTTTTACATTTTTTTATTTTATTTTTTAATTTATTATATTTGTGATTTGTTGAGATCTGGTATTTTCATTGAGAAAATTATGGAAAACGTGATAACATTCGATAAAAGCCTACAAACACGCTATGATGAATATGTGGAAGTCTTATCTGGTAATGAATCGTTGTCGGTTGCACAAATTCAAAGAGAATGGTCTTATTATTTGGATTTACTATTAGATCCCCATGGTTGGCAAGCTATTTGGAAAATTCAACGGAAAACTTGTGAAAAACTACATATTTCCTATCCAACAATTGTATTAGTTGTTGTTTTAAATGTCGATATAGCAAATTTATCAGCTTTTGTTAAAGTTTTATTAGTACAAGATGATATTCATATACCTGAACGGCATTGTGTTCCATTAATTAATTTATTCCCAACAAAAGTCCAAGATCATAGTGTCGCATTGAATATAGAAGGTACAGCAAATTGTTTGGATATGTTGAGATTTTTCTATGTACATTTATTGATGCCATGGGATTTTAATGACGACGATGATTCAGTTAATTGGTTATCGAAACATTTAATGCGACGTTTGAGATTGTATTATGATATGAAAAATGGGGCCATTCCACTGCCAGCAGTTAAACATATCAATTCATTATTAACAGAAGCTAAATATTTGCAAATAAAATTGGAAACTTTGGAAAAACAATTTACGGAAAGTGATGAGGATATCGATAATAAAGATGATGGTAATAATAATAAAGATATTGATGAATTATTGGAAATGCAATTACGTATGCTGGAGATTAAATACGAAATTGATTTACTAGAAGATCCAGCTTTGCAGAAGATTGTAATAAAACGAATGATTGAGAACTCTGAAACATCTGATTATAGTAAAGTGGAACCAACGGAACGAAATATTTGGATGATTTTCTCAGAAGGCAAAGTAGATGAATATATTAATTTCCTACAAAAAGTCAAATTACAATTTCCCGATCAAGTTGTTAAATTTGCACCAAATTTACAAAAAACTTTAGAAATGGGAAATCCAAATGATGTTCATATATTAAATGAATCAACATTTCTAATTAAAACAACCGGTGCTTTAACTACCGGTGGCATATTGAAAGGTGCTTTAAATTATGAAAAAACAATCATAAAAACAACAATGGATGATATTGTGTTCGATTTTCAAGGTGATATTTTATTAGAGAATTTAACAATTGATGCAACAACAGCCCAATTTGCAATTGTTGTACGCTGTGGTAATTTAAAAATGACTAAATGTCGTTTGATTGGCGATGGTAAATCGTCAATCCATCAAGGTATTATTGTATTATCTGGTGCTAAATTAGAATTAATTGAATGTGAGATATTGAATTTCGCAACTGCTATTGTTGGAAATTCCGGTGCTAATTTGTCAATTAAATCGACTGATATACATGATGTTGATTATGGATTGAAGATTTTTGATAATTGCACGACAAAAATCCTAAATACGTCAATTAGAAATTGTAAAGAATATGGTGTTTGTCTTGAAACTGCTAATTCGTACGGTGACACCAAATCTGGCACTTTTGAAGCTTTAAATATGTAATTCTTTTCTATTAGCTAGTACCATTGATTTTTGTATTAATTTGAATTAATTTCTAGAATTCCACAAGTCGATATAGAACTGATCAGAGGTGATAATAATAAGAAAGGGGATGCAATTATTAAGAACAATCAAAATTTGAGAGCCATCGAAGATTTATTTGATGATCCAAATTTTGATATGTCCATTTGTCAAACCGATGATGAAATGGGCGATGATAATGGCAATATTACGGTTATTGAAAATGGTCGATATTCACCTGTTACAATTTAATTTATGTTTTTCTTTACATAATCTAAGTTTTGTTATTTTTGGGAGAAAATTTCAATTTTTTTTTTCTAGTTGATTATATAATAATTATAATAAAATATATAACTGCAATACTTGATAATTTTGTTGCTTTTCTTTGTAGGACATAATCGCTAACGAAAGAAAAGTATTATTTTCTAATTGCAAAATCTGTTTGAATAATTTATGAAATTGAGAATCAACATCTCTAATTTGAATTTAAGCGTAATGGTTACAACGTTTGTCAGTTTCTTTTTAGTCTTCATGTTTTAGATCCGAAAATCAATGTAATTTTACCTTGAACACAAGTAAAAGTTACAGTTTTCTCCTCGAAGATCTGAAAAAAATCAAAGTTCGGCTGAATAATACACAGAAAATGGTCATGATTTTATAATGATACAACAATTACAAGAAAAATCATGGAATACTAACGGGAGTGACTACAATAATCTACATCAAAAAAATTAATTATTACAATTCTCAAAATTTTTGTCGGAATTATAAATAGAACATTTGAAGTAGGAAAAAAAGAAGGGAAAAAAAAACCGGGAATTTAGCAGAGAGATGAGTGAATACTATGAACAACATGCGTTTTTACACCATATTTACATGTAACATATAAATTATGGTAAATTTTAACGGTTAACAATTATTATTTAATATAATTATTATAGAAGAATCTCCACCACTTTGTCCAATAAAGAATATCAAAAAGTGAAACAAAATGTAATTAACGGTAGAAGAGATTCTTATAGTTTTACTACTTCTCTTAGGAAAAAAAATATAACATCGGTAATCAAGCTCCAATCAATATCATGACTAGTGAAATGACACTATCGTTTCTTAGCATATTCACCACATATGTGTTTCCCTTATTTCACTAATAATATGGGACGCTCTTTGTAATGCCTGCAAATTAATACAAAAATTTATAAAATCCCAACTACTAGTTGAAGACGAAAAAAAAATTACCTTCAACATATCGGCGGCTTCTTTACGCCGTTGTGCAATATGCTCGGATTCATCTAATAATTGATCAGCATTATCGGCTTTATATAAATGCGTCACCAATTCAGATTGTAAATTATCTTTAACAAAATTTACAAGGAAATGCATAACAGCTTTCGGTACTGTATCTTGAATAGATTTCCTCACAATATAAAAATACGATTTTATTAAACGTTCTGTAATGAAAACATCCATTACCAAATAATTCACCTAAAAAATAAGAACAAACAAAAATTTTATTACCAATAATTTCACAATCGTGCTCCTCATTCTCTGAAAGTTTCCTGTATGTATTGCTATTAATTGGTACTTGTGGTAGAAGATTTACCGGTTTTACTGGACTCAAAACTGACCGTATTTCATCAGTTTTCAAATTATCAATATTATTGAAATGAACCGTTGTTGGTGGTGGTGGTGTATCAGTACCATTTTGTGTTAAATTCGAAACCCATGTAGTAGCATCATCGTTCAATTGGGGATTACTTGATGAGCGTGCCTTTTGAAAAATTTAAATTATTTTTAGAAATATTATAATTATGAATGGAATGGATGAAGCTGAATAATTTTGATTGTTAATTTGATGGATAGCACAAAATTAAAGTTAGATTACTAAAAATTTGTAAGGGTGATAATACCTTAAAAGGACTCATTATATCCTCACTAGAGGTGGGCATTATTCGGAAGAGATAGTCGAAAAAATCAGCTTCATTTTTATTTGCTCTTGTATTCTATTTACGATTATTATTTTTTCTTTTAAATAGTCGAATATTAAATAAAATAATATCTAAATTATATTTACCAATTGTTGTGGAGTCTCTTGTAATGTATGCGGTTTACCAAACATACTCTTTGGTCTACTAGATCGAGATCCATCGCCCGACTTAATCATCGTTGGTACCATTGCAATTTCTTTATAAAAATCAGGATGTTTGGTATTTATATAAGCTAATTCGATTTGTACTAAATTTTCAACCATATTATTTGTTGTTGGTAAACGTCGTCTCAATAATTGTGTCACAACATCAACAATACGTTCATATAGTTTCGGAAATCGTAACATTTCTTGTTGGACTTCACTACCGCAATGCTAAAATATTCAAATTAATTCGGAGATAAATCAAAACAATTGGATTACTTGAATAATTCGTTGCATTTCCTCATGTATCAATTCAACACATCTCAATGATGGTTCTTCAAGACGACGTATTTGTCGTTTAACTAACAATTCAAATGATACTTCAGGTACGAATAATGCCGGCCGTGGACCATTCGCATTCCTTATAGCTGTTAATATATCCATTTTTGTCAAACCAGCTAATGGATGTATGGAATCCAATGTACGTCCAAATGTTTCATGGAATATATAACAAATACGTGCACCACCACATAGTTCAGTAGTCTCAATATTTCTAGCTGTACCTTCTATTGTTGAACAATAAGCAGATGCGAATTTCGTTATAATTTGTAATAACGTTTTACTTTTATCAGATATATCTTCGCCATATGAATTCAATAATGATTGAAATTGTGACATCATTAAATTAACACGTGTCTAGAAAGTTTCAAAAAAATTACTCGATACAATTAACGAAAATAAATTTATACGCACCTTAAGATCAGGCAAACAGTCTCTAATATGGTGCATTAATAATCGATTTAAAGTCTTTGCCAAGTACGGTGTGCCATTTCTAGCAGCTAAAGTAGGATATTTGCTTTGCAAAAATGAGGCTTCATCTTTCAAAGCATCTTTAATCGATTTATTATTCATTATATCTTGTTGTGAACGATTAACAACACCAATTATTCCTAGTTTAACCGGAATTACGCGACCACACAAAATATCAATAGCATCAGTACCTAAAGTATATGGAAATAGAATTCAAATACATTATCAAATAAATTGTTTTAAAATTTTAATAAATACCAGCATCCATCAAATCTAGTTTAGTAACAACAGCTAATGTCCGTCTACCGTCTGGATCAACATCTTTAGCAATAGCCAAACTTTCGGATGTTGCCATATCTGTATTTGCTGTAACAACAGCTAATATAATTGAATTTGGATTTGATGTATATTTTAATACTAATTCGCGTATTTGTTGTTCAATATCAGGTGGTTGATCACCAACTGGTACTTTTGTTATTCCAGGTAAATCAACTAATGTTAAATTAACAACTTTGGTTGAATAAATTTTTAAATTGATTGGTTCAGCACATATTCCTTTATTGGAACCAGCTATACGATTCGTTTCATCTTCAATTTCTTGACGGATTTCATCGAAATCACGGAAAATTCGATTTTTTGTATGCAGAAATACACCCCAATCCTCCAATTCAATTGTACCTAGAATGAGTAATATCACAATTGTTATCATTAAAATCGACTATAAAAGCTTAATGATTTCCATATTAATTATTCTACATTGTATTATAAGTGCATGCTTCTCGCTTTTATCTATGAGTATATCTCGATTACCTCGTGAACTATTTTTTTATAATACAATACGTTATATGAATAAATGTGGACAATTACCATCTAACGCATTTCTTTGTTCTCGGTCGTCTTTAGGGCAATAGACTAGTTGTAAAATCAAAGGTCGTCTTGTAACAATTCCCGTACCTCGGGGAAGAAATGATTTCCCAACTAAACTTTCAATAACTGAACTTTTGCCAGAACTCTATAATTTAGATATAAATACAAAAAGTAATTATTTGAATTGACACAATGATGTCTTTTGAATTTTACCTGTGAACCTAGGACAACAATTTGTGGTAAATGTACTGCATCCGAACCGACTGTATTAAATACATCTTGTAATTTATTAATAACAGGAATTAAAGCTTCCATTTTATTATTGTATTATGAATTCTAATCACAAATAAGCCGGTCGATTTTCTTCGATTCCAAAAATATCAGTTACGTTCGATTTTATTGTTGTTATAATCGTTCCAAATTTGAACACTTCAATATTATTGGAGAATTATTAGCAATTTATAATTCCATTATAGATAATTTAATAAATAACTGTAAAAATTAGTATGAAAATTATTTTAATTATGAATTATTTTATTTTTTTCTAATAGGAACACAATCGGAATCTTTTTTTTTTGTCAATTTCGGTTAACACCAGGAAATTTAAATTTCCTAATGCTGGCAGAACTGAAGCATGGCGGTCTTTTTTTTTTTTATTGCTACTAATTGTAGCG
>JAZBGX010000254.1:6890-35791 GCA_037414775.1 Zonitis immaculata
GTTTTGAATTTTTATTCCGGAACGTGCGCCTACTCTCTTCAACAACAACCACCACCACTCACTCTCTATTTCTTCATTATATTCAATTCAGTAGAAATTAAACGAGCGCAATATCAACATAACCGAGCGCGACTTTTTAAAAATTAACGCGCTATTCCCCAAAATTTTAATTAAAAAAAGAAAAAAAAACAGTTCAAAATGAAACAAATTTATAAATAATTAATTTATTTAAATTTTTTTATAAAAATATGTTAAAGTGAATTTTTACAAAAATGACGATTTTCTATCCAATTTTGTTATTATTTATAACAACCACAAGTGCTAGTTTGGATCTTCTGGATACCGAAGTTGAATACCAATGCATCCAACATTGTCCTTTACAGGTAATAAAAAATTATAATTTATAATTGTGTTAATAATGAATGAAATTATCGGTAAATTGCCAAAAATATTACTAAAAACGCTATATATTATACATTATATCATAATTCACGATTTTTTCGCATACCATTTATGTGTTATTGTTATTATTATTATTATTATTATATTATTGTTAAAATACTAATAATAACAATATCAATAACAATAGGCCTGTTATTGTTGTAGTTGTTTTCTTTTTTACAAAGTCTTATTAACATATGAAAAGATTTAACTTTGTTTATCATACTATTGACGCCTCTGTTACTAACTTGAAAATAGAACAAAACCGAAATGAAGAACGATATTAAGAAATAATTTTTGTTTATTTAAATAATTCTATAAGAATTTTTTCCCAATATTTATCTTTACCATGTGGATGTAATGTGAAAAAATCTATTAAAAATAAATTGACGGACAAATTCATTCGCATTAATTAATATAACAATTCAAAAAACAATCAAAGATTCTAATTGAAATAAATTGGATGTCTACCCAACAGTAACAGTAGCTCAATAATTTATAAATAAAACAATATATGAGATCTCTCTCTCTCTCTCTCTCTCTTATTATTTTTCTCTTAATTAATTCATCCGTTTGTGCAAATTGAAGTATTTCCGGAAAATTGTTTTAATTTTCCCAAAAACAAACACTTTTTATTCATCCCGTTTATTCATTAAAATCAATTTAATCGTCACATATGTATTTTATTTAATTGTTTTTCTAATCTTAAAAATATAAAAGATAGAAACATGTGTGTGGTTGGTTTTTTTTTTTTATTGAATCTAATAATAAGAATATTTGGTTTATTTCAATCATAACAGTGATAATGGAGAAAAATGTCATTAGATTATAAATTAATTACCTTGTTCTGTTTGTCATCATCGTTATATTATGACCTTATAGATCATGACTTTTTTCTGTCATAATTATTTATGATAATAGAAATTCAATAAATTAATTTGATAAAATATTATTTTTATTATATTGTAACTTAAATTTTTTTCTACAAACAATTATTATTAAATAAATGCGCATAATTATATATTTGTTGAAAGGGTCGAATTTTGTAAATATTTCTCACATAATTTACCATATTTAATCAGTACCTGTTAGGGTTATATTTATTTTTTCAAAAAATCCGTTGTCAATTTCATGGTAATATAGGTTCGGTTCTACTGGACAGGAAGGGTGTGTTAAGGAAGTTTATCCGACTGTAAAGGAATATCGTTGTCAGGTGGTGGAATTTACTAAAAAAAAAACAAACTTAAGATTTTTTGTTTTTTCTTGTTACAGAACCGTACCGATGAGGGTCATTACGATTACGCTTGCGATTACGACTGTAATATCGACCAGGTAATATTTGTTTGTTTTTTTTTTAAATCTTGGAATGTACCTGTACACAATTAGATGAAATAATTGATTTTGATCATGAGCCACAGTTCCGTTTCCGCTACAACTATACATAAATAATAATAATAATAATGATAATGATGGAAATAGGACAATTCTTTTTTTTTGTAATTTAAATTATTCTATGTTGATGTTGTTGGAATTTTGCAAAAATATGAATAGAAAAGTTGAAAGTTCAATTGTTTTTAATTAATGGCTGTGTAAACAACACTATATACAAATGGCCCCTATTTTAAACAATAACAACACACAACATAATCAACCATCATTTTTAAAGAAACAATTTTTCTTAAGTGGATATAAGACACGCTTAACCCCTACTAACAATAATCATTTAATAATAAATAATTTATTATTTATATTTTATTGTTTATAAAGACTGCAATATTATTATATTTGCTAAATTTATCTATTTAATGACATATTTCTATTTCGATACAATTATATTGTCAATTGAACTATATTTGACTATGAATTTATGTTATCATCAATCTAAATGGAAATGGTTTGTCTGAAAATAAAAATATTGCAATATTATTATTAAACAGGAAGACGATTGAAGTATTTTCTTTTTTCTTGTTTCAAACAAGTAATCAGTTAAAGATGGTCAGTACACTAACAATAATCCGTCTCAAGGTTTATATTTAATTCAATTACTCTAAAGTGTGTTAATCTAATCCTACATCAAATCTTATTATTATGTGAGATAGTCTTTATATTTATCTTCAAATTAATACAGCTTTGAAAATTGTTAGAATTTGGTTTGAAATTATAAATACTTGATATTATTATTGATAATCTCAAATGAAAGCCCGTGTTTCTTTCTACATGATTGAATAACTTCAATGTTGTGAGTTTTATTTTGAGTTTTTTGAGATTATTCATAGAAAATTTGAAAGATAATATCTAGTTGAAACTATTAAGAAATTTAACCTCAAAATAACGGACTCGAATTTCGATAATTTCGGTTATTATATTTCGTTTTATAATACTTATACACCAAATGCCCAATTTAATGGGCTATAAATATTACTAAGCAATCATAGTACACCTAACTCTGTTTTTACACGATAGATTGGTTCCTGAAGAGTTTGTGTAAAAAAAATGCGTGTAAAAAAAAATACATTGCATTTATGGAAATATCGAAGATTGGTTCCAATCCTAAGGAATCTGCAAAAATAATATTAAGATAATATTAATATCTATCACAAACGAAATTCATTTCAATATTTATTTAAGTTTATATTGATCAGAAAGGTACTTTTCTGTTTGAAAATCTAAACAAATCCGTATTGAAATCAGAGCCGTCCTAAGATGTTCGGTGCCCGAGAGCTACTAAAAATAATACACCCTTGTTTAGTAAAGTTCACAATAATGACAAAAAAAGTTTAAAACATCAATGAAAATTGCCGCCCTAAAACAGCTTGCATCCTTAGGCTATAGCCCATTTAGCCCTGTGATTAGGCCTATAGCCCTGATTGAAGTTATAGAATTTGGAAATTTTCACAAATAGAAACTCTATTAGTATATTTTTCGTCTCCAATATCGCGAATAGAGAAATAAATATATATAAAATCGAATTTTTTCCAATTCGTGTTATTCCAAATTCACGTAAAAAAAGTTCGTATAAAAATAGAAGTAGGTGTAATTAAAAAAGTTTGATCTTTTGCTTTAATTGGTTTTTAATATAATTTTTATTATAAATAAGTCAATATATCACCAAACAAGAGAGAACGAAGTAATATTCGGTTAACACGAACTTTGCGCGGAATCCGACGCGACCGTCAATAATGGCCGTTATGACCGTAATTCGTCTTTAATAAAATTCGAAATTCGAATTCCAGGCTAGTTTCTCTTCTATATAACTATGTAGTTTTTGAATTCACAATAAAAAAAGTTAAGGTACTGAAAATAATCGTCAACCTTCTAATTTCTTTATTAACAATAAGATTAAGACTCACAATCCGTTTTTCAAATTTTCTGAATATCTCGTTTTCAGCATAACTGCTGCTTTATTCAATCTATATAATTTCAAAATATATTTCACTTTGCTTTCAAGCTTTTCCTGTGAATATTTTATATTCCCATATTTATTTTTCCATGTATACAAGGTAATCCGCCAGAGGCTTTCCTGGTCTTATAGGAACTCTGGTTCTAGTGGAGAGAAAAAAAATGCACTGGAAGATCTAAACTTTGGTAAATCGTTTTAACGTCAAAATGTTCTCTAAATATCACACTCTAAATCATTATGTCCTTTTTTTTGGCACCCTTTAGAGCCAGAGTTACAAGACCAGGAAATCCTCTGGTGGAACGCCCTGTATATTTTTTCACTTTTATTTGGTTAAAATAGTGTTAATCATTTAATAATCCAAAATGAAAACAACGCATGATTCACTTCTACATACTGATTGATAAATACAATTGTTTTCAAGAAATAAACAAAAGCTATATGCCTCCGTCGATAATGCGTTTTACTGATTATTATTTACTAGAAGTTTCTCGTTTTTTACAACAAAATTAGAATCGAAATATAATTTCACGTAATATCAGAGAACGGTTCGCTTTATCCAAAATTTCGTTTCAACCGAGCTATTTCTGTATGAGAAAAAATTTACACAGCTACTATTGTGTTTGCTTCAGACATTTTCAATTGATCGTTTCCACCAAAAGTTTGCTTTAAATAAGTTTGTTACAAGTGAGCACCACTGTATACTGTTGAACATCAAAATAAAGGACAAAATTTTATTTTGAAAATATACAATAAATTTTAAAATTACAAAATACGGGGGATGGTACAAAAGTAATTTTAATTAATCTATGTAAAAAACAATGTCTATAAAATGAGACACAAATCTTTTTTCTCGATTGTCCCAAAATGCTTCCACAGTAGCCAGGAACTCGCTATTATTTTCAAATTTTGTGCCTACGAGCTACTTGTTGAATCAAGGAAGGAGATGAAGATACTGAGAGTTAGATCTAACCAATAGGATGGGTGTTCAAGTGATTCTAAAGTCGTTTTTCTAATGGCAGCCATCACTTCGGCTTTATGTCCGGGTGTTTGTCCAGGTGAAAAGACATTCTAACTCATAGTTTGCCTCACCTCTAGTAGTAGCGCACTTTTCCAAATAATCCACCATAACTATTTTGCTAATATTACAAAAAATAGTTGTAATAATCAGTTGTGCAGAGCTTACAATGTTGAATTTCTTCGATTCCGGTGAGGTGGCCGTTTCAAAGTCATCGATTTTGGTTTAGCTTCAGGATCGACTAGATGAATCCAAGTTTGTTTATAATCAACTCAAAATTTAGCCTGAATCAGCCTGGTATATTCTAGATTGGACCTTGAAATGTCGATTCGTTTTTCCTGTTGTTCGGCTGTTATGATTCTCAACGTGCAAACACCTTGTCCATGTGAAATTCGTTGTCGAGGATCCTCTGTGACCTTAACTAAAAGTCTGATAGTCTCACTCTTCATTCAGCTATAGTTAGGTTTTCTACTTTTTTTAAATTTTTTTAGGTGTGAGACGTGTATAATCGTCCTTCGCGATGTTCATCTTCTGTCAATTTGCTGTATAGCTCAAACTCGTTGCTCCACACGCAACTATAGATTATAAAAAGATGTAAAACACCAAATGTTTCCATCAAGTCGGGCGTGTATGTCTTTGATGGAAATATTCTCCAACTTCGTTTTTCTCCATTTTCACTGTTCGTATCCCAATTTATATAAATAGTCCTAAAGTATAACAATATATATATCCAGATAGATGACAAAATAAATAGAATAAATTAGCGGTAATGTTACCTTTCAGCATAAAGATCAAGATTGAGCTTCAGATTTATTGAGAATATAATTGATAGAGAAAAAGATTGGTCTCCTTCCAACAAAATTTCAGAGTAAAGATCGAACTTATGATTATCTTTTTTTTACATACTCAATAGTTGTTACATTTTAATATTCATAAATTAGTTTTACCTTGACTGAATAATTGTGAAACACATTGTAAAATAAATTGTTATCTATATCGTATAATAGTATTCACTCAGTACAAAAATTGTTATTAACAAGTAAAATAAAAACGGTTATTTATAAATTTCGATTCGATATAAGTATAATACATTAATCTTGATGTAAAATTTTGGGAAAAAAATTGACAATTTTATAAACAATCCTATTGAAAATTTGTCAAAACATTTCATTATATAAAAATAATTAATTGAAGTAATAAAATCGTGATTTTTCCGGGGCACGCGTACGCGTACATGTTTTTTTTTAATCAATTTAATCTTTATAATTATAATTATTATTAATTTCTATAAATAATAATATAAAGTATAAAAAATTAAAATGTATAAATGTTAAAATTGTAAAAGATTGACGTTTTCAAGTTTGCAGGTCAGACTAAGACCGACCCCCTATTTGACCTAAAGCGCCTTCAAAGATAATCATGGCTCCTTGAGTCGCCATCAATGTTTCATTATTTTTATGTTTTCGTTAAATAAATTCCATTTAGAGACACTTACAAATTTCAATCGATCATCATTAAACTGATAAAAAAAAAACCAACAACAACAATTTTCGATAATATAATAATTAAGATAATAGCGAATACTTTTTTGGAATATTTTAAATTTTTTTTATGAACAAGTACTTATTGTAGTTTAAAAAAAGCTACAATGGTACAATTGAAATATTAGAGTGGACGGACGGGTTGCCTAATTCCCTACTTCCTCATTAAGTTTGATAATCAAAAATTATCAAGCAGGTTGTTGTGTGCGCCCTTTAAATTAAAATTTACTAACCATTAGGGTGTTATTTGTTATTATATTCAATGATAACATGAACCTGACTTACAATAATAATAATTATAATAAACAAATAATCACTTGGTATTTTAGGAAGAAATATATAGATAATCGGCGCCAAAATTTGCTGAAACATCCATTTATAATATAAACTTTGAACTGTATCTAAATCTAAATATTATAAATATTAAAAATATAAGGCAAAAATTCTAAATAGATATAGTATTTATTTATTATGAAAGTCCAAAATTATAAAAAATCATCATGATCATCATCAAAACAACTGATTATTGAAATTGTTAACGATTAGATTATTTATTTTTGGATTATAATTAGCAAAACATGTCAAAATCAAGTGATTACCTAAAAAAAATTATAGCTTTCTTTTTGGATAACCTGTCCGTTAATAATATATAGACTGTAAAAAATGCAATAATATGTCAAAATTATTGATAACCTATAGGAATAGGTTCAAGGCAATTTCAGAAAATTTCAATATTCAAAAATAAATATAATCTACATCTTTATCAGTGCTGTAACTAGGTTATGAAGTGTCTAGTGGCAAGTGTACAACTCGCACCCATTCTAACCTAATATTGACAAGAAAAAATGAAAATTTTCATGTATATTGTAATAACTTTCAAATCATATAATCTAACAGTACATTACTTAAATCGGCAGAATTTGTGACGCTCTTACTAATCGTTCCATCGCTGCTATTGATACAAATTAAACAATAACTATCGCTTATATAGTCATTTTTAAACAAAACATTGAAGCCACTTAGGATTGGGTTTGGCTATAATAGAACAGTTGCTATAGTGCAGCCTAGTAGATGACGCGTCACAAATTCAACCGATGTCAATGAAATGAACTATCAAACCAGCGAGCGGCACAAATTATTTTTGAGTAGATCGCCTAGATTGGCAAAAATTTGATTAGCTTCTTCAGATAGTCATATTACAATAGAGCAAAGAAGTTGTTGGCACAAACTCGCGACAATACTTCAGTACTTACTATAATTAAAATTTACATTTCCAGTATTTGTTTATCATGAGTGTACATCTCAAGTTAGAATACCTTAAACATAATATTGATGGGAAAAAATTTATATGCCTCTATGGAGCACTACATTAGAAACGCCGATTTTAAGATGCGCCTGTACCTCCGTTCCTTAGAAACAACTCAATATTAATTGCCTCATATTAATCTGGGCTCGAAATGTAAGAAATAGTAGAAATATGGTGATAGTGGGTATCTATCTAATTAAATCTTAACGAATTTGTCAGTAAACGAAAAACGGCCGAGATAGTCGGTGATACTCAAGGAACGAATGTATATACGAACCTCAGAGTACCGCGCGCCTAGCAGAGTTGTAGAAAAATTTTAATTTTTTTTCCCAACTTGTTTCATATACAGAGTGATCCACCAGAGGCATTTTTGGTCTTGTAGGTGCTCTGGTTCTAGTGCACTAGAAGATCTAAAGTTTGGGAAATCGTTTTAACGTCAAAATGTTGTCTAGATATCACACTTTGGATCGTCGAATCCGTTTTTTTTTGCACACGCTAGAGCTAGAGTTGCAAAACCAAGATAGCCTCTAGTGGACCATCCTATATAATGTTTTTCAAGCCAATATGTAAACCTATAGTATAGAGAATGAATAGAGGAGACCTCTGCATCTTAGAGGCTTCTTTGGTTTCCTATAGTACGACTATCTTAAAAAACTTTCAATACATTGTTAGAGTGCACTATTTATACTAAATTTAAATGTGCCGCTCGATTCACTTATACTATGATGTAGTAACATCGTTGTCTTCAACAGGAGGTAAAAATCTATTGATGAGTAGTGGTATTAAAATCAAAAGCAACTCTTAACCGGATTGGGATCGTTTATTTTGCGCCCCAAACACAGTTGCGTTTGTGGCGGACACATTTTTCGCTACGCCCAAGTTACGGCTCTGATCTCTATCTGTATTTAAAGAATTACATGCGGTTGATCTGGAATACTTCATTATTTTCTTAACGGAACCCATTAAAAAATATCAATTATAAAAGTTGAGAATAAATTGAAATTGTTGTAACATATAATTTACGTTATATTTTTTATTATTTGTTTTACTATTTGGAACAATTTATTTATTCTCCGTATAGTATTTTTATTATTTCGTACAAATTATATTGTCGTTAAAAACTATATTATAAACTAATTGGGGGTGTAAGTGAAATGGCGCCAGACAATATAAAACAGACACGTCTTGGCTAATTTTTGGGGTTTATAAACAATAAATAAATAAATAAATGAATAAATAAATAAAATGAAGTAGGTAGTGATTATTTAAACAAATTTGGAAAATTTATACATTGATGCAGTTATATTTCCATATATAAAAAGGATTAAAGATAATTAAATTAAATAAATTAATAAACAAATAATTAATATCTTTCAATTAGGCAATATAAACGGAGATTATTTTTATGACAAAAAAAATAAATAACGTTAGATAATAATAAGTCCTTGTATTTAGTTTATGTTTATAGTAGGACCAGTTAAATTTTGCATTTGTTTATATAATGAAGATTCTGTTTTTTGTTTTTTTTTCTTGTTGAAACGATAAATTCAAAAACAATTTCACCCTTGTTATTGTTATTATTCGTTATTTGTTATTATTATCATTATCAGTACATAAAACAGAAGTTGAGTGATTATTATATGTTTGTTTAGTAATTTTACCCCTATCAGACACTTGAATTTTAACCGAACAGCAGACAGCCATGTGGTTGTAAATTTAATAATCGACATAATTCACCCTTAACAAGCCACTTAAAATACATAATATAATTTGAGAAGAATCATGAAATAATCCAATGGTTTTTATATATTTTTTTTTAAATACCGTCACGTCTTTTTTATTTAAATAAATAATAACTTTATTAATCGTATTGCCCGATTCGTCTTGATTTCCAATTAAAAAGCTTCTTGTTTTTCTCAATAGTATATTAATTTCTATGCTGCCATATATTTTTGTTTCGAGGATATATTCAATTTTTGCACACTTAAGCGTGTAAGAAGTGGAACTTCTTTATTCTATTCTACAGTGGGTGGCCAAATTATAGGGACAATTATTAAATTTATTTAATGATAATTTTTTGAAAAATAAGTAATATTTATGCCTATAATTTTGTTGTTTTTATGATCTCAAACGATTATTTGTCTGAGAAATACAGCTAAACTGCAGAATGAAAAGATCTGATAGACATACTTTCACGTACGTGCCACGGACGTATTTTCATAATAGAAATTTTGAAAAACGCCCGTTTTACTATATTGTTAGATAAGTATGAACGAAATCATACGTACGTATTTTCAACGTACTTATCACTGACGTTTTTTTACATTTCGCATGCTACCGCTTTCATTTCAAACAATGTTTCAATACAAGATTTTTAAAATGTATGCAATACGTACGTTGAAAGTACGTCCTGTGCTCCCCGGCTGTGAGACTGTCCCTAATAACAACACCACCCACTGTAACTTCATTAATGTGCGGTTAAAGCGAGCTTTGCTGGACCGGCAAAAATTGTTCGTTATATATTTACAATTGATGATCAACTTTTGTTTGTCTTTTTTATGTGAAAATTATTGAAAATATTATAGGGGTAATTTTTGTCAGGAGAGAATTTCGAGCGATTTGGTCTGCGTTTAATATGTTGAGTTCTTGAGAATTTGTTAACAATAAGGGAGCCAGTAAACGTTTCTGAATTTCAGAATGTGAATTCATAATCTGAATTCAGAAATACCTAAAATGCATGTAGTTGAGTTGGACGCCGTACACGATCCGGAAATTTCATATTATGAATACGCATGTATTTTGGGTCGTAATCTGAATTCAAATTCTGACATTCAGAAACGTTTACGCCCGGCCTTAGTGGCCGGGTATCTTTTAGTCAATTGTTTATTTCTATACGGTTTTTTAACCAATGATTTTGCCACTGGTAACACCTACTAAACTTTTTGTTAGTCGTCTTATCTTTGAAAAATTTATTACTAAAACCATCAGCTCTTGTCTGTAACATAGCCCCACCCCATTATTAGGCACAGGACACACACAGCATACTTTTACGCACATATTGGGTCCTTTGTCTTTCTTGATATAAGAGCGGGCGAGATAGAGATATTTGTGATCTCGCTCGCACTTATATAAAGAGAGACAACGGACCCGATACGTGCGTAAAAGTACGTTGTGTGTGTCCTGTGCCTTAACTGTCACTCAAATGAACTATTTTAATAAACTGTAGTCAAATTCATGATTCGTAGGCTCGTTAATTTTTCTCCTATGCGAAGTGAATTTCTCGAAATTTTTCTCTTTTTTCCCAATATCTCTCCTATTTTTTCTGAATGGTAACGATTTTCGATTTTTTTATTATTTCAAATTTTTTTCTCAATGTGAAATATTATTTAAATTAGTGTCGTCCATAATCAAAACTGTAGACTGTAAACAAATAGCATTTTACGATTCTAATAAATGTTGAATACCATTTTTATTTGAAAAACAAATAAAAGCTGATACATCTATTATGACCAGTCGATTCAGTAGATAAGGAGTCATCCATAAACAGCGTAATGTAGTTGAGGGGATCGGAAGGGTGATTACTGATTACATATATCTGTATGGTGTGACAGGGGGGATTGTCGGTTGCAAGTTATTGTAGCTCATTGGAAAATCCAATATTTCATTATAAGTTCGAAATTAAAATCATTATAAACGGAAAATAACATTTCATGTATACAAAAATACGATTCGCTTCAACCGGAAGTTTATTCTAAGCGGGTTCGCTGTATATGAGAGGAGATTTACATAGGTATTATAGGGCTTCACTTCGTACATTAGCAGATGTGTTGGTTTTTACTTAATCAATCGGTGATTCCTGAACAAATTTTGAATCGAAAAGTTCATACAAACGTGAATCCTAAAATGCCTTGTTTTTTATATACAGGATGTTGAAGTTTATATTGTTTTCTGAGCTTTTATCGTAATTTTCGATACCTTGGAACAAATACAATTTTTCATGATATTATCTTACATTTAGCATATAGGATTTTTCCGGTTGGGTGTTACGCTTATAAATTTCCGTGCAAATTAGTTTTGTTTTGAAAAATTGGCATTGCTACAAGAAAGAAAAGTCCTCATATTACTTCTCAGCGATTACCTTTCTCAAATAAGAAACGATTTTTTGTATTTTTCTGACTAAGTCCTGACAGACAACGTACACCATCAACAAAGATTTTTAAAACAGGGTTTTATACTTTATGATTCCGTCGTGTGTAAAAAAAAATACTTTGTTTCTGATTTTTCCAAGCGTCAAAGTGATGCAACCACTTAATCCTAATACTCGATTCGGTCTGATTTCCAATTTTTATTTGCTGCGGTGAAATTACTGTTTTTCTCGATAATACATTCATCTTTCCAACAATTTGAAAATACAGAGCTCTCTAAATGTTTGTTACAAGCTTTCATCCAATTTGTACTGCGAGCAGTGATCAGTAATGTACAGAGATTGAAAAAACTGGAGAGCGAGATTATTCGATTATCTCAATGCTCTGCTTATCGTCTCACATATCATTTGGTTTTTACTACTCAATTTCCATAGGGATCTTAGTAAATTTCACTCCCAAAAAATTGTTTTCAAATATTCATTGGACGCGGTTCCATTCAAATCATGAGTGAGCAGTGTAATATAATGCAAAATCAATCTTAGTATTGAGCTACCGCTATTCTCAAGTGGTCGCTGATCATTTAGTGTGAACGTATTCTCCGGAGTAGCAATAAAATTAACGAATATCTCAATAATAATTCAAATTTTCCATAATTGCTATAGTTTTGTCTGTATAGCTGCTACAACAATATTCCAATGAGATAAAAATATAATTCGTGGGAAATTCGTCACAATATTTTTGATCTGTTCACGCATTCTAATTGCAGCATCCGTTCCAATGTTGAATTACTATGTATTAAAAAAGATCACACGCCTATAAACCCCAATTCACTCCTAACATAAACAATAATCGTCAAATTATCTTTTTTTTCCAGTGTGCTAAAGGTTGTAAATTGTGGAAGAAAGCTTTAAATTCATCATGTCAAAATATTTGTGTAAGTTTGTTGAAAATAATTTGTTTTTTTGATAATTGATAAGCAAATTTTTAGAATGGTCCCAATGGTAGATTATCACCAAAAGAATTATATTGTATAATGGGTTGTAATGATGCAATAACAAAATATTTTTCACAATTAAAATCGAAATTATTAATACCACCAGCACCAGCCTTAGTTGCTGATTCTTTAAATGCTACATCATTGAAATTAGAATGGAATTATCCTGAATCGCAGAAAGATGGTCTAACACATCTGATACAATGGAAATATGAAGACCTAACATCAACATGGCATTATTGTCGCAATGCTACATGGGCACAAGATAGTAGTTCAGTTGCTTTAATCGAGAATCTACAACCTTATACAAAATATCGAGTAATTATTAGTTTGAGGCGTAATTAAAATTAGCTAAATTGTATTTTTTTATAGTTTCGTGTAGCATTAATTTTGGGCCATCAAGAGAATGTGATTGTTTCCGCACCTAGTGTTGTGATTAGTACACTACCATCAGGATTACCAGCATCACCGCCAAGTATTGTACGAGCTGCTCCAATTGATTGCACACGTTTAAGTGTGAGCTGGGAACCTGGTCCATTCCCGCACGGCCCTCTCCTATCCTATGTGCTCCAAATTACAGATAATCAACCAGAAGTACATACTGAAGTTAAGGTGGGCAATTTTGAGTGAAATAAATCATGCCAAAAACAAAACAAAACAAAAACTGCCTCTTATAGACTTTTTTGCCATTAATTTGAAGGTTATTCAAAATGACGCATCTTGTTATTTTGAGTCACCCAAAAATTAATTTAATCATTAACATTTCTATTTTTCTTGCTAAATGGAATTTAAAAGAAAAGTAAGTAATAACCCGGAAAATTGATCCTATCTTTCTCTTTAGGAGTTTGTGTTTTTTTAATTTCTTTGTTCAACTAATAATGATAAGCATGCTTACCTATGACTTTTGCTTTAACTCTATCTTTGCTTATATCTATCAGAAACTAAATATTATCTAATAATTGAAAATTAATTAAATAACAGGATATACCACCCGAAAATAATTTCTATATGTTCCGTAATTTGAAACCGTCAAGCAATTACTCGATATCTATACGTATGAGGAATGGTGTTGGTGCTGGACCACCGGCAAAAATTCTCGTCTCAACGCCACCAGAACCTTCAGGTAGAAACACATCTATTAATTTTACCATATGATAGCATTACTGAGATTTTACAATTATTAACTTCCACTGTTACTAATTACAGCAGATATAAGCATGCTTAGTTATCTCTATAAAGACCATTTTAATGCCAAAATTGAATTAATTTTCAAATTTATTTTTCTAGTCAAGGACACTCAACAACCAGTTCTGATCTTGAGCACAGAACATGGCGTAATTGAACAAGGAACCGATATTTTTGACGAACCTACAATCCTCTATAGTACTTTAATGACAATTAAAGGCACAGCAATACATATAAGTAAAAAATTGCTCTTCATCTCAGATTCTAGTGGTTATATAATAAAAATGCCTTTATCAAAAAACAATATTCACAATTCAACAGTTATCTTGACACCGCAACAATTGAATTTCATGCCATTGGATTTAACAGTCGATTGGTTAAATGATCAATTATATATTTTAGGTGAAGTTAAAATAACACAGCGTAAAACATGGCAGATAACACGTTGTAATTTGAATGGTGAACGTTTGACTGTTGCTATAGCCGGTTTGAGGAATCGACCCAACAATATTGAAGTTGATCCTTATAATGGGTTTGTTGAAATTGAATTGATTTCTAATTTTTCGCTTACATTGATTTCTTAGGTTTTTATTTTGGATTGTCCAAGGTTTCGTTTGGGGTGGTCTCTATCGTTTGGACATTTCCCATATTAGTAATGGTGTTAAACATGAAATTCAACCCGAATTGATACTACAAGATTTCAATTTGGGCTCATTTACAGTTGATCATACGAATTTCCGTTTGCTTGTATCAAATCAAAAACAAAATACAATCAATTCGGTATCACTTGATGGGTAAAATTTGGAAACTTTTATCTAGAATAATTGAATAATTATTGATAATCTCAATCAATCTTTAGGAAAGAGGTGACTAATATTCGTCCAAATGTGATCAAGTCGAAACTACAAAAAGTCGTATCTCTAGCCACAGCAAATAAGAAATTCTATTGGACAGATGGAGATGATGTATTCTTCGAAGAATACCATAACTCTGATGATAGTTATTTCCACAATTCTTATCCAGATTTATCGGCTAGATCTTATAAGAAAGTCGTTATCAATTTACAAAGTTCCCAACCGATTCCTATACCGGTCAATCCACCAACTAATGTCCAAGCGATTTTTGGCAGTCGAGTTGCGAAAATTTCTTGGCAGCCTCCGCATCTACTTGGAATTCAAGGTTCAGTATAACATTTAATCGAACAAACAAAAATATAATACTGATTGAATTTTTTAGGTAAAGGGGCTTGGCAAAATTGGTCGTACGAAATTTCGGTTAATCAAATCAATAAAGAGAAAATGAAAACTTACAACAATATTAATACGACATTCTTCACAATAGAAAATTTAGATGAAAGTACAGAATATGTAGTTAAAGTGGCAGCTTATACGAGTTTTGGTCAAGGACCATGGTCATCGGAATTTCGTGGCATGACATTGAATCAATCGAATAATCCAATAATTTTATGGTCAGCATCGAAAGGTTTACTAAAATCGGATGCTACCGGTGATGATGTAGCTGTTTTGATCAATAAAAGTCAAATGAAAAATTATTATTTTATTGATGTCACTTGGTATCAGAATCAAATTTATTTAGTAACAAACAATTCGTTTGTTTATTGGTACGATTTGAAATCACATAAACAGGGACGTTTAATTGATTTGGATTCAGTTGGTAGTATTGCTGTTGATTGGTTAGGTAAAAAACTATACTGGTCCAATTTAAAAAGACAAATGGTAAGAGATTTTCAACGATTTTTCTGTATCATAGAATAATAATAGTTTTAATCTCTCTAAAGATTATCCGAGGCAATTTGAATGGTACCCAACAAGAGCCGCTTCCAATCTTCACATTAGCTAAAGAACTCAATATCGATTCCGTTAAGGCTTATTTATATTGGTCGACTGGATATGCGGTAGAATGTGCTCACTTAAATGGAGCTAATCGTATGGAGTACCATCCAGTTCAATTATTTTCTGGGCGTCAAGGTACTATTGTCAATATTTTCTAATCTCATAAGTTTCAAGTCGAGAAAATTTCCAGTTATGGGTCTAACATTGGATATTAATGGAAAATATGTTTATTGGATTGTACGTGGCTCGGAAGGTTCGAATTTATTTCGAGCACCAATGGCTGGTTATTCTTCTTCAATAATTCCTACATCATCAGCAACAACAAATAAAATTGTTGTTGAGAAAATTTCAAGTTTACAAAAACCAAATATGCAAGGACCACTTTGTTATTTCCATAAACGTTTATTATGGTTACAAGATGATCGTAATGCAGCTATTAGTGATTTACAAGGAAAAAATATAGCGACAATTAGTGGCAAAAGTATGTCCGAACTAACATTGGTTTATGTTGTTGATACATCGTTGCATATAGAACCAGGTGATTGAATTTTTACATAAAAATTTATAGAAAGGCCTAAAATTATCCAAATTACAATATTTTATATCAATATTGAGCATCACCTAGAAAGAACAAAACGGATATTGAAAAAAAGACCTAGTTTTCTTTATTACGTCCGTTAAATCGAGTGTACATATAAATTTTCCTATTAGCAGTGTTTGTAATTAATTTCCAGAATTTTAAAGCCAAAAATATATTTCATATGCTCGTTATAAGTGAGTCATAAAATTAATTGAATCTATGTACCTAGATTGGAGCAATAATATGAGATGTCCGCTATATTGAGGAAGCTGTCTTGACTTCTTATGTTTCACTTATATGCTTCAATACAACGAATAAACTATTTGATTTTCTCTCGGAAACTAATAATTTTGAACTTGGAAAAATAACATCCACTATGTAGATTTTCAATCCCAGATCAATAGAAATCAACTTGTTTTTGAGCATTTTGGCATTTTGGACATCATCCACATTTTCAAATTTTTTGCCACTTACAATTAGAAAAATTTTTAACGATTGAAATAAATAGAAATTTGATGGGAGAGTATGGTGGGTGATATAATAGTTACCTCCCACCTCAAATCGTTAATTTTTCTCAGTCTTCGTTTTGCGCAGTGCGCCCTTGCATTTTAGTGTTACAGTATAACGTCTTTTCTATTGACAATTGGGTATTTTTGAATTGAAAATTGATTCAAACCAATTGTTCACATTCGAGATCTGTATTCACAGTTTGTCCAGGTTTCAGTATTTCAGAATGTACGACCACGTGAATATTCCACCAACTAAACGAAAGCGCCTTTCTATGATGTAAAACACCTAGCTACTAGCTTTTGCGTGACCAAAAAAGCTTCTGTATCGTGTCGTTGAAACAATAAGTTGTTGTGATGCAGGACCCAAACACTTGCACTGATCACTTCACCAATCTGCTACAAATATGTATTTGACAATTCCTCGATTATCTGACACGAATTTGCTTCCACTTCCTTATTCAACATGCCATTGTGTAAAGATGTTGGCTTTTCTGGTAGATAAAATCAAATTTAGACTTAGAAATCACCTTTGGTATTTACGAACTAAGATTCAATAATTTACGAGTATGCAAGTCACTCTAACTTTGAAGTATCTTAGGCACAACTTTAAGTACATAGTGCGCTGACAAATAACAAAAAAATATCAATATGTCTCCGATCCCCCTAATAAATTAGCTGTAAGATAACGTTGTGACCGTTAAATCGAATCAATTTTTGAAGAAATTCGACTTGAACTAAAATAATTACCGTTTGCAGAAATTCAAACCAATGAAATTGTCGTTATTCCTGAAACAATTGATAAAACTTCAGTTCATGTGATCGGATCATCGAATTCATTCAATATAACATGGAAACCCATAGAAAATGTAAATTATGGTACCGTTTTTTATGAAATCAATATTGATAGTCTATCAAAGAATGGATCTTCAGTAAGCTTTGTTTTTTTCTTGTGTTCTTTCTCCTCCAATTAATAATAATCAATTGTTTATTTTAGATTATTACAACAATACCATCAATTAAATATTGGCAAAAAGTTAAACCATTTACTGAACTCCATGTAGCGGTTCGAGCTTTCACTTATTGGGGTACATCATCGCAAATAATTGCGAAAATTTTCTCACCATCATCAACACCATCTGTACCAAGAAATTTACGTTACTTCATCACTTATCAACAACAGGATAATAATGATCATGATGACAATTTTATAATAACAGTCCGATGGGATCCTCCAATGTTTCCAAATGGGGTCATTGAAGGCTATAAAATCCATTGTTGGTATTTTATTGATAACAATGATGGTACTAATAATAATAATAATAATAATACGAAAATTGACTTATGCGACGATATAACGAAACCAAACCAATTAGAATATATTTTAAATGATGACCGTAATAATAAAATTTATAATTTCAATGTAATTATTATATAATTTGAAATTAATTCAATTTGCAATGTTTAATTGATAATGATTTTTTTTTATCTTAGGTGCGAGCGTTTACTGTTATTGGTGATGGCGATTTATCAGAAACAATTTCAATTGATTCGAATCATGAATCGCCATTACCAATTTTATTAATTGCCAGCGATGATTCGATTTCTCTACAAGACATCGATATCAACCGTAATAAATCATTATTATTTGGTATAAATACACCAACAGAATTAAGTTATCTGATCAGAGAGAATAAATTATTTTGGATAAATCAATTAAATGATTTAATGATGTACGATTTAATTACGTTGAATAAAACAAAAATTATCGATTTAAATTATAATATAACTAGTTTGACTATTGATTGGTTGGGAAGAAGTCTTTATTATGTTCAAACTAATCAAGAATCGACAATTTTCAAAATTGATCTAAACCATTTCGATAAAGGTTTAGTTAAAGCAGAAGAGATCTTGACGACGATTTTTAAAATTGATAAATTAGAAGTGTCACCATTTACAAAGAAATTATATTGGATCGAAAATTCGAAATTAATGTTTAGTAATATTGATGGTAGTTGTATTGAGAATTTCTTCCGACAACAACAAAACGACTCATGTAATTGTATTGTCGATGCAAATGTTGGAAACACTTTCGATTTAGACCATTCGAATAACATACCATCGATTATATTTTTAGATGAAACTAGAAATATTGTGAATACCGACCATATTGGTTGTATTTGTGAAATACTTATCAATAATACGATAATTAACAAAACATTACCGATAGACCGATTGGAATCCGATTCTCGATTATTATATTGGACAAGTGACGATGGTGATCTTAACATATTTAAACGTGATATTGATCAATTAACAACAATCAATAATAATAATAAGCTGAAAATCCATGACGTATTGATTTATGGACAACATATTCAACCGTATCCATCAAAGGAATGTTTAAAACCAAAACAACAAAATACATCCATTAGTTTATTGAGAAAAACTGCAAATTCTTTAACAATTAAAATGCCCGATTATTCAATCAATTCAGAATGTTTAAATATATCAATGGCAACAATTGAATATAAAATTTTCTATAAACAATCTAATGATTATGGGTTTTTTATTAGTTTCTTATGTGATAATGCAAAATTCAATCATACATTCAATAATGAATTCACAATTGATAATTTGAAAGCTTTCACTAAATATGACGTAGCTGTTCAAATAAGAAATTATTATATTGAGACTGATGATGATGAAGATCAGGATGTATATTGTCATTGGAATGTTTTCCAAACAGCCGTTGGGGGTGAGTTTGTTTCCAATTTTTAAGAAGACTTGAAAATCAATGATGTCTCGCTTAGTTAAGTTTCATCCAAATAGTTTCCAGTCATTGGACTGGATCTTACTCAAACTTTTTACTTAGAACAATCTGTTATTTTCTTATGTTCAATTTTTTCTTGTCCTAACAATAAGTCAAAATTTTCCAGTGGTTATATATTTTGACCCAGAAAATTGGATTATTGGCCAGCGTAGCTTGATATTTTTCGGAAAACAGCTCATTTTGAGATTAAGAAGTAAATTCTGAATACCAGCATTCTAATTACCCAATATTTCATTGAAAATCTCAAAGTTTCAACCAGATAGACTCAAGAACTTTCCACAATTTTTCTAGGTTTGTTGTTTGTAGTCAAACCTTCAGTTCGCTTTTCTGCTTTACATTAGATTTTGAACACCAACATTTTAATTCGCCAATCTTTTTTTAAAAATTTTGAAGTTTCAGTTCGATACAACTACTTTCGAAAAATTTTTCAGGTTTATTGCTTTAAATAGTAAAACCAGTCCACTCTCGAGCTTTAGAAGAAAATTTCGAAGACCAGCATTTAAAGTTGCAGTCAGTACTATTTTTAAAATGTTACTCTGCTACGTTTGCTAATTTCGTCCATATCTTTCCAAACTCAATTGACCTATTATAATCGAATGTTTCTCATTGCAGTACCATCAAAGCCTCAAAACATTTCCGTAAAAGTTCTAACACCGACATTAGCACAAGTCACATGGTCACCACCAAAACAATTAAATGGTGCAACTGTACATTATGAAATCTATTGGCAAACGGCAAGTACATTATCGGGTGTACGTCAAAAGGAACAACCAATTTTCGAACAACAATATACACCAAATTCCACCGAATATTTCACAACTATATTGAATAAATTATTACCAAATGAAAGTTACACAATATGGGTACGTGCTTATAGTGAAACAAATGAAACATCGAATGATAGTGATAAGATACAAATTATCACATATCCTGAACCAAATAATTTAATTTTGTATGAGACGAATGCTTATTTTTTGAAATTAGCATGGAATATCAGTGAAGAAATTAAAGAATTCCAAATACAATATTCGCAATTGATATCAAATGATTGGTTCGATACTGAAATAATTGATGATGATAATAATGACAATAATAATAATAGTAATGAAGGAATTATCATCAAAACGGATACTTTAATACCGAAAACTCAATATAAATTTAGGTTTCTATTAATTTATAAAGAATATAATGAAGAGTATATTTGGCCTCTAGACTCACGTTTTATTTATGAAACTCTAGGTGATAAACCATCACCACCGGGTGTACCATTTATCCAATATATACGTCCAAATATTTATAAAGTATCATGGGAGCCATCACATGATAATGGAGCACCTATTGAAATGTATTCATTAGAAGGCCTCCAATTACCAATCTATCGTATTAAAAGAAGTGCAAATCGTAGTGCGTTCTATTACACAGCACCATCAATTGAAGAAATGGAATGGACATGGCAACCATTTTATAATGGTACCGAAACATCATGGATTATAGATGGTTTAAGTGATAAATTTAAATATGCGTTCCGTGTGTTAGCTTTAAATTCGTATGGGTGGAGTGAACCAAGTGAGGAAAGTACAGAGTTTGATTTAAACGAAAGTGCACGTATGGCAGAAAAACAAAGTCCATTATATTTAATAATTTTAGCTATTTGCCTTCCAATATCGATTGTTCTATTTATCATTGTGTGTTCTTTATGTTTGAAATGTGGCAAACCGAAAAAAGAACAAATCGTTACAATACCACATGGTCCTGATGTTGAATTAGCTACATTACGTGAATTACCCCGTCGTGGTGTACATAATACGAATGTTTTATATGTTTCACAACAACCAACATCTGATGAAATTACATTATTACCGCATATTCGGCGTGATCAAATAACATTAACCAAATTTTTGGGTAGTGGAGCATTTGGTGAAGTTTTCGAAGGTAAAGCTCGTGGTATTATCTCGTCGAATGGTAATTATGAGACTAAAGTTGCTGTAAAAACTTTACGAAAAGGTGCTTCTGATCAAGAGAAACAAGAATTTCTACAAGAAGCACAATTGATGAGCAACTTCAAACATGAACATATTCTACAATTATTGGGCGTTTGTCTTGATAATGATCCGCACTTTATTATAATGGAACTGATGCAAGGTGGTGACCTATTGACATATTTGCGATCATCACGGAATCCTACAGTAAGTTATTAATAATTGTACAAAATTATTTCAATTTCAATTTATGTAATTTATAGGCAGATACTCCTTCACTGAGTTTGATTGAACTCTTGAAAATGTGCGTTGATGTTGCTAAAGGCTGTCGTTATTTAGAAGAGATGCATTTCGTTCATCGTGATTTAGCTTGTCGTAATTGTTTAGTATCAACAATTGATACGGATTTGCGTATTGTTAAAATTGGTGATTTCGGTTTAGCTAGAGATATTTATAAAAATGATTATTATCGTAAAGAAGGTGAAGGTTTATTACCAGTTAGATGGATGGCACCGGAATCATTAGTCGATGGTGTATTTACTAGTCAATCGGATGTATGGGCATTTGGTGTTTTATTATGGGAAATTATGACACTAGGCCAACAACCATATCCAGCTAGAAATAATTTAGAAGTACTACATTATGTTAGAAGAGGCGGACGATTGGGTAAACCCATGGATTGTCCGGCTGATTTGTAAGTGTCTTAAACCCTCAAATAAAGATGATAATACGACCAAACGCGTCCATTTGAAGTGAACATACTGAACATTTATCTACAAGCCATCCACTGTGCAGATACAATATATTTGATCCGATAAAACTAAACAAGGAAATGAACGTATATTTCTTCTATGACCTGATTGAACGATTCACATACATACAATTTTAACTAAAATAGAGCCGTTATCTGCGCTTGGTAGCCTTGTGATCGAATTTGTTCGCTATATGGGCGGTAGGTGACCCATTTTGAACGAGCTCACGTCAAATGGATACGTTTGCGTTTCAATTATTCTTATTCGAATTATCATTAATAATTAACCAAATATTTTATTTATAAAAAATTTTTAGACATAATTTAATGTTACGTTGTTGGTCTTTTGAACCGGATAAACGACCAACATTCAAATATTGTCTTGATATACTTGAAAATCTACATTTTCAAAATTTACGTAACCCAACAACAGCAGCCCATGAAGGTCAATATATCAGTACAATTCAAGATTGTAAGTACTCAATAGAAAATTATTGATATACTTACATATATTTGTCTTGTTATAATAATAAAATACATGCTTTAATGCATCATTATAATAATTAAATAACAAACAGCATCAAAGCGATTGCATGTTTTTTTTTCACTAATCAAAGCTTGAAATTTGCTACCATTTCCAGATATTGAAGGTATATCGAATGAAGTCTATTTTATGGATGAAAACTTCAATACAGGTAAAATTCATGTAGCATGCTCCATAAAAATTTCAAATAACCACAACTATGTTTATGGTACAATCAGTAATTATATAAATATTTATCTTGATACAGGTGACACAGATGATGAAGTGAATAAAGAGAGAACACCATTTTTGAATAATCCAGACAATGATGCTAATGCACCAAAATATCTTGAATTGTTATGCGATCCACAAGCATTATTACCAAATGATGGCTATGAAATACCAAATCAAATAGTACAAAATGCTGAGAACAATAATATTACAATAAATGATGATTGTAACAAGTACAAAGATGATGTCACTGATGATAGTGAGTTAAATATGAACGGGTTTGCTATGTAACGAAAAAAAAAAACGTAATATAGTTTGTAAATATTTTATATTTATTTTAATTGAATATTATAGAAATTATAATTATTATTAATCAGTTGATTTTATAGATTTTTGTTGCGTTTTATAAAGGCAACTTTTTTTGAAAAATATTTATCAGTATTGCGAATAGATCAGATTACAATTTTTCTTAAACAGTATTTGAATCTCTTTAGAACAATCATTGTCAAATAAAAGTTGTAAATAAAAATTCAGAAAAAAACTAAAATTAGTTTTGTGATAAAGAGAGAAAATGATGTGATTAGTTAATTTTAATAAAAATTATTCTTAAATTTCTCTATTTATTTGAAACTACTATCGCTAACAATAAGAATGAACTGAGGTTGTATCCAGCTAGAGTCATCTATTCTAGACCCAAGTTCTATTGTTATTGTATATGTATAGAGTGGCAATCGTTTCGATATTGTCTTCAAAATTCTTGCTCCTGTGATGCTCTTTTAACAGGTAAAAGAGATAGAAGTCGCTAGAAACTAGGTCTTGAGAATAGGATGGGTGTTCAAGTACGAGCAGCTCTTACGACTTCGAATTTTTCCAGTGTCGGTGAGAACGGCCGTTTCCAGCCTATCGATTATTGTTGAGTCTCAGGTGGAACCAAATCTCGTCCATTGTCCAAATCGAGTACAAAATCAGTCCAGATCAGCCTTGTAATATTCAAGATCTTCTATTGAAATTTCGACTTATTTCTTCTTTTATTCGTCGGTTAACATTAGGAGTACTCAACATAAAGACACCTTGCTCATGTGAAGTTCGTTGCTGAAATTCCTTTAAACATTACCTTTAAAAATCACTGTAATCTCAATTGAATGTTTGACAGTCACTCTTCGGTCAACTAAAACGAAATCTTCGACTTTTTTCTCATTTTCGCCAGTGTGGGACACGGATGGTCATCTTTCGGGATGCTCGTCTTCTGTTAATGCTCTTCCCAACTTAAACTTTGTGCCACACACAAAATATAAAGAATTTTTCTTGATTTTTGTGAGGACTAGAAGATCCAATTATCATTATTTTTGGATCAACATTTGTATTCCAATGCAATTTCTTTTTCTATAATAATTAATACAAACATCTGCTAAATACAGAATTGGCCTTTTTTTTTGAAAATCTAAACCTATCAAAATAAGTTCTAAAACGTGAACCTAATGTTTTGGACAATCTGGTGTTGGTATGCTACCACCCGTCTTTGTTTATTCTTTAGAAAGGTTAACACACAACCTGATTAACTATAAAATTAATTATGATATAATAACAAACAAAATAATTACGAAGTCAAAGGTATTTGATAAATTCAAGAATACAATTGAACAATTGAAGTTATCAAAATTAAATTTACTTTAACAAAAATTCTTCGAAGTCTGCGAGTAGGTGTATTCTTCAACTGTATTTACAAGGAAAGGGGTAGAGCTGTCCCTATTGTATACAGGTAAAACACCGAAAAATAAATGATTCATATTCGCCTTAAGAGGTCGGAATTGGCCCTTGAATCTACTACCCAAAAACAGGCTTCTTACTATAACCCGAGAACCAAGCGAGATATCAAAAACTAATAAAGAGTGTATCACGCTAATTCTTCTTTTAGTTGGCGGTGCATGGGAGAACGTAGAGTCATAGCTTATTTCATGAATAGTTAAATTTGACATTTGTAAGGTTAAATAATGGTGTCTGAAACAAGCTGCGAACTTACGCTTACAAAGTCGCCGCTAACTACGAGGAGAAATACTGTGACATATTCTTTATATACTGGGAACAATTAATGTTCGAAATTGCATGATTCAAAGACATTCAAATTCTATAGCGTTAACGCTGCAACTTAGCCTGTTTGCAGACTTACAATAAAAAACTAAGGTATAGAAGAAATACCGTGATACACACGTTATATTCCGCACAATAGCACCCATCAAGCAACATTCTTCGATCTTGAGAGGGTTGAAGAATATGAGGGAATTAGTACTTTTTGCCCGGACCTTGGTCATATTTTTTAGAAATTCAAGTTGTTCTTTTTGAATTCATAAACTTGATTGAGAAACTAGAAATAACTGTTTTTGGATTTTTTGATCCATCCCCATTTTGAGGGGTTGCAAGCAATCCCCAATATGTTATAATGCACAAGACGCATTATCAGCAGTATTTTCGTAGCTAAAAGCTAAGCGGAAGCTAAAACATTGATTTTAAAGATAAAATATTCAAAAAAAATGGAAATATAGGAGATTGTGTGATACAGGGTGGAAATAAAAATACATGTATTTATATGATTATAATCAAAATATACTTATTCTTACATATGAATTACAATAATGATACTCCGTAAAAAAATGCTTAAAGCAGAGGCGCTTTTTGTACCATTTAGATCTCATTATAGCTAGTGCGTCACAAACACTTCATAAACATTTGCAAACAATTAGATAAATACTTCACAGTAATCAAGTACTCCTACTTTTCTTTTGTTCTAGTTTCTCTGTTTGTTTATTTATTATGAAAAGCTAGTTAAATGTGCTTACAAGTAGCTTTCTGAAAGCAATCGCTAATGAAATATCCCTCGTGTGCTAGTGGCAGGAAACGAGATGGTACTAATTAACCCCATTAACTCTCTGCCTTACAATGAACAAAGAAAAGGGAACAGTAGAAAATTACGAGTACTTGATAGTTGTGAAGTATACTTATTTGTATTTATCTTATTGTTTGCAGTTGTTGATGGAGTGTTTATGACGTACCAGCTACAATGAGACCTAGATTGTGCAAAAACACCTCTGTTTCAAGCATTTTTAACCATAAATTCTCAAATACAAGCAAAATATCAAAATGTTACTGGCTCACAATATTTTACCTTTGAAAGTGAAGTATGAACTGACTTTTGATTTATGATCATTTTCTCTTACACTCTGAATTACAAGCAGTAATCTATTTTCGACCCTCGACTCTGAGCGCAACTGACTCTTTCAACATGTATTTCTCCCACCTTAGTAATGGATTTCTTAAAGAAATTAACTTTATCACATGTGATTTACTTCGTTTTCACTTTACAATATTTATACAAAACAAAAAGATGATTACTGCGTGGGGATAGTAAAATTATTTCGATGAATAATCGAAATAGTTTTCTTTTGTTCTGCTTTTTAATATTCACGATAATTTTAATATTATTATATACTTCAAATTTTCAAAATTTCCACAATTGTTTGATTAGATTAGAAAATTTCCTAAGTACCTATGAATCACGAACCAAGGTATTGAAAATTCGAAGTATATATAAACACCGCCCTAGTTATAAATTTTTAGGTAGAATTCCAACACTCAATTAGTTTGAATTCAAATATGTCTCTAACAACAACTCTCCCAACACTTTACGAATATTACACCAACAATGGTATAACTAAAGGTTTATCAGTTGATCAACCTTATTTTACATTGAATAATAAAAATATAACAATTTATAGTGGTGCCATGCATTATTTTCGTATACCAAAACAATATTGGCGTGATCGTTTACGTAAATTACGTGCAGCCGGTTTAAATACAGTTGAAACTTATGTACCATGGAATTTGCATGAACCACAAAATGGTACTTTTGATTTTGGTAAAGGAGGTAGTGATATGGAAGATTTTTTAGATGTAAAAGAGTTTCTTCAAATTGCTAAAGAAGAAGATTTATTGGCTATTGTTCGTTCAGGGCCGTATATTTGTGCTGAATGGGAGTTTGGGGGTTTGCCTAGTTGGTTATTACGTGAAAATGGTATTAAATTGCGTAGTAGTGACACCAAGTTTATGACTTATGTACGACGATATTTTAGTATTCTATTACCCATTTTAACGGCATTACAATTTATAAATGGTGGTCCAATTATTGCATTTCAAGTTGAAAATGAATATGGTGGTTTACCATATGAAAAAGAAGCAAAATATTTACAAGAAATCCGCAATATTCTACAAGATCATGGTATTAGAGAATTATTAGTGACATCGGATGGTATTGCTGCTAAACAAACTGGAACATTACCAGGATTATTATTTCAAACTGTAAATTTTGGTAGTGATCCTATAAATAATCTAAAACAATTATCAGAATTACAACCAAATAAACCATTGATGGTAATGGAATTTTGGGATGGATGGTTTGATCATTGGTCTGAAAATCATCATACAATGTCTAGTGAAACCTTCCAAGATATTTATGAAAAAATCTTAACTTATCCAGCTTCTGTAAATTTATATATGTTTCATGGTGGTACTAATTGGGGTTTTCTAAATGGTGCTAATATTGGTAGTGATGGTAACGCAGATTTACAACCAACTACAACTAGTTATGATTACGATGCACCATTAAGCGAATCTGGTGATTATACTGAAAAATATGAAATTTTAAAGACTTTAATTAATAAATATAATGATGTAAAATTGAAAACACCAGAACAACCACAGCTTGTACCAAGAGTTATTTATAATACGACAAGAATTAATTTAATTTTACCGTATAAAAATTTAATAGAACAAATTAACGAAAATATGATAACTGAAAGTCAAATACCGATACCAATGGAATTGTTACCAATCAATAATAATTCGGGGCAAAGTTATGGCTATACGATTTATCGTAAAGAAAATATTGATATAAAGAATAATACAAGTTTAACTATCTCCGGTTATTTATACGATTCAGTTATTATATTAATTAATAATAAATTAGTAACAAAACCATTAGCGACAAGTTCTGATTTGAATGGTTTCGGTTATTGGCGTCAAAAGAATCCATCGATTTCATTAGAATTAGGTGAATATTTACAAAATGCAACAATTGATTTATTGATTGAAAATTGGGGTCGTGGTAATTTCGGTTATTTTCGTCAACAATTTAAAGGTTTACAAAATTCGGTTTTATTGAATAATCAAGAAATCTTTAATTGGAAAATAATACCAATGGAATTCAAACGTAATTGGAATTTGAATTTAGCAAATTGGCAAGTACGTGATTGTATTAATAATAATAGTAGTAGTAATTGTGGTATTAATGGACCTGCTTTATATAAAATTAATTTCATTGTTAATGAATTACGAGATTCATATATTAATATGGAAGAATGGCATAAAGGTATTGTTATTGTCAATGGTTTTGTGCTTGGTCGATATGTTAAAATAGGACCACAACAAACTTTATATCTACCAGGAGTATTTCTGAAAATTGGTATTAATGAATTGGTAATTTTTGAACATTTCGCAGCGCCGTTAGATGTAAAATTCTCTAAAGATCCTGTATTTAAAACAATTTGAATTATATGAGAAAAAAAAAA
>JAZBGX010000255.1:0-15390 GCA_037414775.1 Zonitis immaculata
ATCGATATAAAATTGAAAATACTACCAGAAAAGAGAGTTAAATATTTCGTAATTTCCTCGATATTATAAATTTTTTTTTGATTAATTTCGCAAGATAAATCGAAATTCGAGTTGAATTATAATTGATTTAAATGAATTTCACCAAATTTAAAAACGTGAAAAACTTAATTAACTCACAATAATAATAATAATAATGATAAGTTTTTTGTGTAATAATTTTCGATAGAATTTCCAAGTTGGATTTTCAAAATTTTAGTAATTGCGATTTCCTCAATTATCACAAACGAATTATCTAACAATTTTTCCTCTCGAAAATGCAATCGATTTCGATTGTATAGTTAATTCTAATAATAAACTATTGACTTTAAACAAATTATTTATAATTTATTAAGAAAGTTATTCTATTAATAATATTTCATAAAATCTAAACTAATTATTATTTGTTCTGTTTAATAACTTTCCTACGCATATTGAATTGAATTGAATAGAAAAACGTCGTACGGTTCTATAAATTAGCATAAAAGAAAAAAGGTCGTCTGAAGAACGAAATAATTCCAAAAATATTACGTTTTAGAATTTCACTATTTCAACTATTATCAATAATAATTGGAATTTCAAGGCTCTCATTGGATTTTATTTCAAGTCCCGTATATTTATTTGTTTTTAATCTTTTATTAATACTGGAAAAATTGTAATATTAGTAGTAAGTAGTAGTAGGGTATTTTAAATATAGACAAAGTAGTGTATAAACTGGCGCTGGATCAGCTGTAGGAATCGCCCAGCTGATCACAATAAACAAACCAACAGTTTGAGTAGCGACGCGATACGCGTATGTTCGCGCAAACTGTCACTGTACAAATTCAATAATAAAAAATAATAATTGCGGAAATACGGACAATTTTTCTACATATTTGTTATTTTTATATTAGAATTAATCAAGTGCCAATTGTGTTATTTGAAAGAAATCAATGTGTCATTGAATTTTTAAGGATAACAAACAACATATATCTAATACAGGAGGTATATTAGAAAATATGTAGCCATAGATATCGATAATGTTGTATATAGATATAGAGAAGAAAGTCCTTTGTTTGTCATCAGGTGGTGTTTGGATCGAGTTTAACCGGATTATTCCGGGCATGTTCGGTTTGTTATGTAAACAAAGCCTTGAAGGAGTCTTTTTTTTTTCGATAAAAATTCTAATAAAATTGTTATAATTTATTTATTGCAACAGCACTAATACCAACTTTCATTTTCTCTTTGAAAAAAAATATAAAATAAGACGATGGACGTTGCTTTTTATTTTATGGATCAATTGGAATTAAAATAGAAATTAATTTAACTATTGCACAAACAAAACCCGGATATTTATCGTTTTTCTTTCAATTATTCATACCTATGTTATTTATTTTATCGTTTTATAATAAAGGCTACACGTGCCTCTTTGTTAAATTTATAATTATTTTGTGGTATGAATTTTTTTTTGTTTAATAAAATTATTTTCGGTATTTTTGTATAAGTCGAATGTTATTTGATTTGAGTTGGTTAAGAAATTTAAACGCCGCCAAATTCTATTTATAACAATTGACCCAGAATTTGGAAATGTTATACAATTAAATTCATATTGAAGTCACCCAATTTACGTTATGTTATTAATAAAATTAATTAGGAACAAAGTAAAGTTATAACAAATTATTTTATTCAAGGGAACATCCACGATTATTATCGTAACAGCCACTTTTATTGTTTAAATTGTATGTAAAGTGCAGAAAAGTGAATGTTATAAATTTAACTCTACATCAATTATTGCATCATTATCATATAATTTACGACTTAATTCCGATTTCACAGAGATTTAGCATTGAAAATTTCAATTATAATTAAATGATGGATGTATTTATTCATTAGATGAATAATCAAATAATGAAGTGGACGATAACAGTTCGAAATGTTGTCCCTCACAATAATTCATTTTGTTATTATTATCGAATATTAAACAACATTCAGAATATAAGAAATTTCCTTTATACTTATGTACAAGCAACTTTTCATATTACGAGTATGATGACCTCTATTGTTCAAACGAAAACAACTATTCCTAAAGGCCACATAAATAAACGAACAGCTTTATAAATTCGATTCTTCTCGGTTGTTGTTGTTACCTTTCGAAACAAAGAAATATGAATTGTATGACGTCAAATGGATTCGATATCTATTCACTCACATTATTTTTGTTTTTGTATTTTCTAGTACAAATATGCCGTCCCTACTAGAAGCCTTAGAACAAAAATATGGTGAAAGTTCAACAGAATCGGAAGGTTCAGATGATGAAGGTATATCAGTGGCAATATTTGTACCATGTAAATCACCACGTACAATTGTACCATCATTATTAGTATTAAATGATTGTGATATAGCAACAGCTGGTGAACAAGATGGTTTAATAGCTAAATGTGCTACAGTCGAAGAATTAGATTTAGCTAAAAATAAATTGAATCAATGGTTAGAAGTTATTGCAATATTAAAGCAAATGCCAAAATTGAAATTTGTTAATTTAAGTTTTAATCAATTGACAACACCATTAAAACATATTGAATTAGATCATAATCTACATTGGCAACAATTGCGGAATTTAGTATTAAATTCAACAAATGTCGATTGGGAAAGTGTACAACAAATTCTAGATCGTTTGCCCGGCTTAGAGGAATTACATTTAAGTATGAATAATTACAATAATGTTAATTTATGTAATGATGATCAAGGACAGTGCGATTGTGACCAAAAACAAAATAATTCAAATTCGAATCAATGTTGTTATTGTACAAAAATCGATTATCGTAGAAAACATAAACATAAAATTATACGTAAATTACATTTTACTGGTAATCCAGTTGATAATTGGAAAGAAATATGTAAATTGGGTTATGCTTTCCCAAATTTAGAATCATTAGTATTAGCTGAATGTCCAATTGAATCATTAGATATTAATAATGATGATGATAATTCACAATATAATCGAAATTATCAACGATCAGAAAGTGAATGTGAATGTGGTGATCGTAAAGATTCGCCACATGATAGTTTCAGGCAATTGAAATTTCTCAATTTGAATTCAACACGTCTTTCAACATGGAACGATATTGAACGTTTATCGAAATTCCCAGCTTTACGGTGTGTTCGTGTTCAGGTATTAAAAAAATTCAATTCCTTTTATTATTATTATTGAAAATTCTATTTTAGGGCTGTCCATTGTGGGAAAGTAATGAATATACAGAACATGAACGACGACAATTACTTATTGCACGATTACCGAATGTTGAAATATTGAATGGTGGTGGTGTTATTGATAAAGATGAACGTGAAGATGCTGAAAGGGCTTTTATACGTTATTATATGGATAAACCGGAAAGTGATCGACCTGAACGGTAATTATATACCCACCATCACATACCGCATAATTAAATGGTCGAATTGTATTGTTTTAGATATTTTGAATTGGTAGCCATTCATGGTAAATTAGATCCATTAGTGAATGTCGATTTACGACCAGAGAAACGTGTTAAAGTCCGTTTTACTTGCGGTTCAAATAGTGAAATACGTTCAGTTGATGTTTATCGAACTGTTAGTGATTTAAAAGCGAAATTAGAACCGTTTGCTGGATTTTCAGCTGCCAATATGCGACTGTTTTATGTTGATCAAGATTTACGTGATATACAAGTAATGAAATTTATTTTGAAAGAATCTCTACGATTATTATTTAATTTTAATCGATATTATAGGGTCCTGAAGAGATGAAATATCCACATAAACAATTGTACAGTTATAATATTTCATCCGGTGATGAAATTATAATAGATGCCAAGAAGAAAATTATCGACAAATAAAACAATTTATTTGAAATATTTCGTTTCTAAATTCTCATCAATTATTGCAATAATAATAATAATAATTCCAAGCTTTTAATTTCATTTCAGAACTAATTATTATAATTTAACTGGTAGCTATATTTGTGCTTATCGATTACTAATATATACTATACATATATATATTTTTTAAATTGTGATAATTCATCATATTATTATTATAGCAAATCATCTAATAAAACTGCTGTGCAGTTTTATAATGGAATTTAAAATCGGTGTATGGTTATATTATAACGTATTCTCAAAAACAGTAATAATAATAAATATTGTGATAATATGACGATTATTTCAATCATGAAAATTCCCATTTTCCTGAAATAAATAGCGAAAAATATAAAACAACGGACTCACCTAGGATTCATAGGAAGGACCATTTACAGGATCTATGTATGTCTTTTAAATCTTGCAGTTCCTAATTTGGTATATATTTATATTTATTATTATTATAGAATAAATATATTTGAAATTTCTACAATAAATTACCACCTTGGAATGACCTACAATCTCGTAACAAAATAATAAAATTAGAAAAAGAATTATCCACTTTTTTTTTGTTTGTTTGTTTGTTAATAATTATCACACACACAAGATGAATTCAAAAATCATTTGGATTTCAGAGGACAACTAAACTAGAAATTGTTCTAAAAAATTATAGTTCATTATGACTATCATCTTCACTCTTGCTTTTAGTTTCTCCATTTTCTTGTTTTTCTTCTTCAACAATTGTTTCTTCATCAGTTACTTTCCCATCATCATCAACATTCACTTCATCATCTTCATCTTCCACTGCCTCTTCTTCTTGCTCAACGTCTTTTTTATTTTCATCACTTTTACTTGATGATGATGATGGTTTTTCAATTTTTTTCGGTCGCCATAATTTAATTTTATTAACTAAATATTTCACTTCACGATCTAAAGCAGCCATTTTATCAGTTATTGAACGTACAGTCAATTTAATATCATCAGATTTCTTCAATTTACTTTGTTCATCCAACATTTTCGTTTTCCAATCTTCTGTATCTTTAATTAATTTTTCTAATGTTTCAATTTCATTATCCGTAAATACATCTTTATCAGGATTTGTTGTTTTCGTTAAATTTTTAGCTGTTAATAGAAAATGTGTCGAATGATTCAACATTGAATTTAATGCATTTAATGCTTCTGGACGTTCATTATGTTCCCATACTCTTGCAAATAAATTTCTTGTTAATGTTTTTAAATTATCTAATTTCTTTTCATAGGTTCCAGCATCCGCTTCGGCACCATCTTCATATAACCAATCGGAGATTTCCGTACATAAATTTCGTATTTTATCAATTTCATCATTTGTGGATGTTTCAATAAATTCATCTTCATATAATTTATTTTGTACATCAATTACGAAACTTTCTAAATTATTTAAAGCTGTTGCACGTCGATTTATTTCATGTTCAACTTTATCTAATTTCTGTAATTTTTCTATTGATAATTCGAATTGTTCATTATCTAATTGATCGATATTTAAATATTTCTCTGTTGATTTTATAGGTTCTTTAATTGTTATAACTTTAGGTTTTGTTTCTTTTACGGTCGTCTCACTATCAGTCGTATTCGTATTGTTTTTCTCTGTTACATTTTTCAAGTTTTCTTTAATTTGTGGTTTTTCTTCGTTATTCAATGTCGGTTTTTTCTCACCATCATCAGTTTCTTCATGGACTGGTTTCTCATCACCACCAAATAATTTACTAATTGTACTACCCAATTTGGAGAATGTACCTTCATCTTCTGTTTCAACAACAGTTTTTTCAATAATCAATTCAACATTAATCAATTTCAATATACCAGATTCATCCATTGAAAAATGTGCTTTAATACCTTTCGTTTCAATATTATCACCTTGATTTTTCTTTAAAATCTCAACAACACCATGCAAATGTATTTCAGATAAATTCATAGAACCAATATAGTTAATTTCATCAACTGGTAAATAATCTAAATCGGCATAATTTATATTAAAACTAAAATCTTTAGTATGTTTATTGAACGTAATAATTTTCTTTTGTGGATATGGATTCATTAAACCAAATAAAGTACGTTTAACTTGTTTGATACCATCATCAGTTTCCCGTTCAAATACAACTTGTATTGGATATAAAACAGCATCTTTTGTCAAAAATTTCTTAACTTGAAATCCAGTACTTAAATCGGCCGCTTTATAAACAGCGCCTAATGCAGCCGCTTCATCTGTATTTAAATTTTTCGCTAAATCTTGCCCAACAACTTTCTGCAAATGTTCTTGTATTTTCGGTACACGTGTACCAGCACCAACTAAAACAACTTGTCCAATAATATCTTTAGTTAAATGTGCTGTTTTTAACGCTTGTTCAACCGGCTTACTAACACGTTCAAATAAATCACTAATTAATTTGTCTAAATCATCGCGTGTTATTAATAATTTGAAATCTTCATCATCCAATAAACCTTCGATTTGGGCATAAATTTCATTATTTGCCGATAAAACATTTTTAACACGACCAGCTTCTTTGAATAATTTTGCCATTGAACGTGGATTTTTGAATACATCATTTTTAGTTTTTTTAATTTCATTAAATTTCCTTGCCAAATAATCACGTAGTCTTATTTGAATTTCTAAACCGCCTAATGTACGATCAAAACCAACGCCAATTATCGATAATTGCGGATGTGTTTCAACATAACCATGTTCTTTGGTTTTAACTGTTTGATAACTGACTAATGTTGCTGTTGTTGATGTTGCACCCATATCATAAAACATAACATATTGTGCTGTTTCATTAAAATCTTTTATACGAAATATACCATAATTTATAGCAACAGCTGTATAATCGTTAATTAATTGTAGAACTTTTAAATTGGCCAATTGGGCAGCTTGCAGTAATGCTTTACGTTCAACTTGATTGAAATAACCGGGTACAGTTAAGACACATTCTTTAATTGGTTGTCTAGCACCTTGTTCAGCGAAATCTTTAGCTTTTGATAATAATTGTGCTATTAATTCTTCAATACTATAAACTGTATTATCATCATGTTTAAATAATACTGTACCACGTTCTTTATCCTCAATTATATCATAATATGGGAAACGTTCTTTATATAATTTAACTAATTTATGATCGACACGTTTACCTAATAAATCTAATAAGTACATATAGGCATTTTTTGGGAAACGTATACCAACAGTTTGAGCATCTTCACCAAATGAACGTATATTGTCACGAAAACTAACAACAGCCGGTGTTTTACGTTTTGATTCTTTATTTAATGCAATCTCCATTGGTACACCCGGCGATACAATACCAACTTTCATCCATTCTGTACCAAGATCTACCGACATTACAGCTAAACCATCAACATAATGCAATCCATAAAAACATATCGCTAATAACAATATCGATAATATTAATTTCATGTTTATACCTGCAAATTTCGAATTATTACTAGAAAAATTGAGGTTATGCTCAATATTATTATTAATTTTTTTTTTCAATACAATTTAAATGAATTAAATTTAATTTGATAGCTTACTTATAAATAGCGTATTCACACAGTAAATTCAATACAAAAATTATTTTTTATCACTGATAATAAGTGAAAATATCCACGTCAGTTCTTACATGTGCCATTAAACAGCTGTTTTTACATGGTTGCCGGCTATTACAGGTGTGGCGAATTTCAATTGGTCCCCACAATCACCAATCAAAATTGAACACAATTTTAAAATTGCTATTATTATAATTATTATTATCATTTTCTATGGAAATTATTTCTAATTGCCGAAATAATCAGAATAAATATAATTTGTCCTTATAATATGAATATAAAGATAAAAACGTTTGCGTCATCTATTAGTGAAGTATCAAATTAAGAGATTTGGTACCGTTGCACTTTACAGGTATCTTACATATCTCAAAAAATTTAGTTCAAGCGAAAAAATAATAGATGGCAGTGTTGATTATCTACGTCTTAATTAACGGTTTTTTTAGTTGGTTTTAATTTATTCCAATTAACTCGAGTTTAGTAAAAAATTAATGTAGATAAATAATATGTACTTTTTATTTATAATTATTTAATCTTTGAATTTGAAAATTAAATAATAAATTAAAATTTATCATTAAATAAATGATAAAACGTTGTTATATTTTTGATTGGTTCTGGTTCCCATTAAATTATGTTTTAATAAATTAACGGTAGGTATTGGTGATTTTTTTTTCCAACTTATGTATTTTCTATTTTTCTGTTTTAGTTGATGGAATTTGTAGAAACATGCCCACCAATTGAGAAGTTTTGGATGGAAGAATAAAGCGGTTATAGAGAGAGAGAGAGAGAGAAGGAGGTTTACAAATTTTTAGACAAGAATCGAAAGAGAAACTGAATGATTAAACGATTTTTGGTTTAGAATAGAATAGGATAGTAAAAGTTCATTTCAATAATATACCTTATCTATATATATATACATATATGTATAATGTATCTACAGAATGTCGTTTTTTTTTCTTTTCTAGAGTCACACCGTTGTTGTAATCTCAGAAATGGTTAATTTCAACATTCTGGAATGGAAATCAGTAAGCTCAATTTTCAGTTGTAATGTTGTACGGAAACAAATGCTATCTAAATTCGGCTTATTCAAACCGATATCAGAGTAAACAAAGAATATTTTTATCAATGTCACTTGTTAAGATTATGGTTTTAGATCTTTATCAAATGTGAGTGTTTTTATTCTTGAGCGATTATAGTTCGGTGATATTTTTGTAAATATTTCGCCAGTTACATATTATAACATCGAATATTTGAGTCGTATAATTGAAACTGAACTGAAATAAATGTCAACGTTTCAAAGAGCGTTGATTCAATGTTGCTCATATCAAAAGTTTACCTTATTATGATAAAATCAATCTATTTTACCTGTACATTTATTACACAATAGCTTGACTGGAAAATGGAACTTTTTATGTACAGATATTGTTATATATGGTTGTATATAAGGAACAGATTGTTATATACTTTACCTATATAGAGGAGGGTAGTTGACAGTTCATTCTCATGCACCCTACGGCTACAGGTTACCGATATATTCAAAGCATCAAGCACCCGCTTATATAGTAGTCCCTATTTATAATTCTAATTTGAATATAATTGTTAATTTTACTTGTCATTCAAAATAATATCGGTCGACATAACAAATAATAATTCCCATATAGCTTGTTCATTATACACACACACACACACACACACACGTATCGAATATTAATTAATTGAACAGAAAAGCACCTACAATTTGCGATTATTGATTATTTCTTTACAACATTCACATACATAAATCGACTAATTTGGAAAATCTCACAATAAGTACAACAGGCAGAGTATACATACAAAAATCATAAATTACTCAATAGTTCTAATGAAAACAATCAATTTCCTATTGAATCTATATGTATATAATGGAATTATCGAATAATTGTAATCGCATTATAGAATGTAATTTAGAAATTTTTTTGTTTTCGAACAAAATTCAAAACAACAATAAACCGTCTATATATTTGACTAACAAATCAACTAAATTTGAATAATAGGTCTATGTTGTATATAAATAGAATTATACACCGAATGATTAACGTTATAGATATAACGAAATCCCGATTTGTACAACTTTGATTATATGATTTGTTGATTGAATGTTCAACCTAAATTTTTTCTACATAATTAACGAAATCATGAACTCTAAAATTGATCTATCGACCTTCTCTATCCCCCCTCTCCCATCAAATTATACGGTAATAATTGATCGTTTATGATAACAACTGTTTGTCTATTGTATTGTGAATGAATCAATTTTCTAAAATAGATTCAAGTTCCTTCACTACTAACTAACTAACAAGATAATAACAAACAATAGAATATAGTGAAGATGTGTGTGCACGACGACTTGAAAACTGTTTCGAGCTTAATTAATTTAGTTTTTCATTAAAGTTGACTACTACGGTGACTGACATAGATCGGCTTTGTGTATATTAAATTCTTACTTTAGCCAATTGTTGTTTTTTTTTTTGGATTTGCATAGAATTTGTTTTGTTGAAAATATATGGTAAAATGTTTTCCTTTACCATTTTCAGTTCATGCATGAATTTCCAAGATAATAAATGATATAACAGCAATAGGTTCTATCTTTGTCGTTATACATACATATATATATATTGAAAGTTTCAATCTGGAAAGGGTCGTGGTTGTTATAGAAACACTTTGTTCTCCTTAAACACACATATATAGTACTCTTGTGCCAATATTATACAACTATTTCGTGCTGTTCTAAGCAAAATTCATCTCCATCTTGATCGTAAGAAATATAACAATAAATTCGACTATTGTTAATTAATAACTCAAAAAAGTTGATGTTGTATAACTGTGATTTTAGCACGATCAGCAACAACAAAATGCCGTAATTATTGGAGCATTAATTTGCTAAAATATAACAAATTAAAATTTTAAATGATCTTCGATTGCAAAATAATCAATTTTCCCTTAATAAACTATTTGTACTTGATACAATCAGTATTCATTTATTCTTTGGTTAATATAAACCACCACCACCCCTGTTTTGTATTTAATTAGGACCCAGATTCTCGTTTTATGTTTTATATATTTAGATGGTATATATATATGGTTGTTTGAGTATTGTATACGTATTTGTGTTAGTCATCCCTTGTCAAAGCCCCTTTTCCAATCCCTACTCTTACAAATTATTTCTCTTGTTTTATTTTATTAGCATGCAATAATACGCGAAAAAGGATTTTATTGAAATTAATAACAATTGACCTAAATTAATTTATAATAAACTTTCATAATTAAGTATATTTACATTTTTATTGGAAGAAAAAAAAAACTACACTTATTTTAATGCTTATCTATCAATTATTGATAGCGAATATTTTATTATAATTGGAATTAATTTTCTGTTATGTCACGAAACGGATATAGGGGGAAAAATTACTAATTACATTCATCGATTATAATTAATTAAACAAAATAATTATATAATAAATTTGTTGATTATTTTTCCGATCACATTGCTTATTTAGGTGAACATATATCGAACAAATAGTTAGTTGTATTTAATTTTATTACTATATCGTAATTTGATTTGATCCAACTATATATTCGGCCAGTCATCTGTAGGGACAATTGAAATATCAGACTGATTCATGATTATTTGTCGAGAGTGGTTTGCCTGCATCAAATCCGGTGACAGCATCTTGGGCATCAATCCAGGGCGAGGTCACCCATCGGAGTCAGATGCTCGGGTACTTTAGGCAGTCGTCGAAGAGAACGCGAGCTCGGCAGCCGAATTTTTACCGATTTAGTGCATCAAAACGACCAAACATCCGTTTCTGGAGAATCTCCATGAACCGTAATGGTTTCTCGTCAAAAACGTCGAAAGAAAGAAGGTTTGCGTATCGCTGGGTGGATCACCGAAATCAATACCAAAGTACGTCCACTTGAAGAAGGGAATGGAGTGTATTTGGTGGATCAGAAATGGATTCATCCATTTTGAAGCGGTATAACGGCAAATTCCTGACAATTAAACGGGAAACGACGATACAACATCGCTTCTTCAATGCTGCAATCCACAAGTAAAAATTGCGAAAAAGTTGTCTTTTATCATGATATTGAGCACGGTTGCATCTTGAGCGTTGTATCGTCGAATGGGAGCCGCTCCCTCAGCCATCCTACACAGAATCGTCTACGGGACTGTACCACGTTAATCGCTCACAGAAAAATTCACAATCAAACAATATTTATGAGAATTTCGATGTCAAAGTGTGGATTGCCTTTAAAAACAGCAACTTTTCTTCTACTCTTTCATAATATAAACGATTTTTTTTGAATAAATAATTGATAGGAATCGAATCGAGAAACAAACATCAAGTTATCATTATTGAAACATTTATTAAAAAATTTAGTAACCTTGTTGTAGAGGTTTTTTCTCTTTTTCCCAATCGAGAACAACAAACATCATAGAATAAATAAGAAATAAAAACGAAAATTATTTTTATATAAAATAATTTTTAATGTAGAGGTGTGGTTGTTGTTGTTGAAAATTTCCAAATAAAAATCAACAACGAAATAATTGAGAAAATCCGTTAAAGTATCAATTACTCGAATTCAACACTATTTTTATATGTATATATAAAAAATGAAACCGCCATGCGACGAAATGATTCCATGAAGCTCCGATTATGAGTCATTATAGCATACTTTATCGAATTTTATCAATAATAAAACCAATCATCGGTTTATCAAATATAGAGGCAATTGAAATAAAAACGAACAATTTCATACGAAGAAAGTGGAAAATTTTCAAATTACAGATAGATGATATGGGAAAATCGCCCCCCTCAAAACGGTTTGTCGCTAATTATGCAACACGCACGAATAACGTAATTAATGAATCGATAGATGGATGAACTCTAAAGATTAATTTCCCCAAACATTTTGATTCAATCTGTATGGAACATTCAATAATTACAATTTCAATTGATTCGTTGTATTTGGAATTAAAAAAAAAAATGAAACGATAAAATAGTGAACGAATTTTTTATCAAAACTGTTTCAAATAATAAATTTTCCAAGAAAAACTCTCTCCCTCTTATAAAATATTTTCTTGCTTTCCGAATTCAATATTTGTGAAAAAACTGACAATTTTCGCTTATTTATAAATAAATTCAAATGGCGAATGACACATTTTTTATTTGTTGGATATCTCAAGTGATGTAGATATGTATTTATTTATTTCGTTATTAATTGAATACAAAATTGCGAGAAAAAGAAAATTGTATAAGTGACTGCAATTATACTGTAATTTATAAAAAATATTTCTCTGAAAAGCATAAAACTCTATATTGCTTATAATTCGCAAATTCAATATTTAACCAATAATGATAATAATAATGATAAAGCGAAAAAATGCAATCTTATTAATTCGGAACGAACGAGTCCAGGAATTCGATAGCCACTCTCTGCGAAACCCTTGGCACAGATTCCTACAAACTCTCTACTTGTATGTTTGTACATTCTTATAATTAGTTGTAGCCAAAAAACAAAACAAATTGTATAACAACACAAGCGTATAATTTTTTTTTGTCAAAACACTTCTCAAAGTGATGTTACTCTTGTCGCAGAGGTTACTTATTGTAATTCAAGCGAGCGATCATAAACGTTTTCGTATATACAATATAAATCAATATTTTAAGCAAAATAAAAGAGACAGAGCAGAGTCCGGAGTCCGGACAATAAAATGGTTTCGACTTATTGTCATTTTAATAGTCATCTCTACTCTGGAAACATAATCCCGTTTTATGCGAATACATTTATGTTGACATTAATTGTCTCTCGGTCTCTCCTCTTCTATCTTTCTTTATTCCCGTACTCGCCTTTATAGGTTTGTGTTGGTGTTTTTTTTTTTCCCCGTCCAAATAATTTATATTTATCTACTTGAATTAGAATAATGATGACAGTAATCGGACAATTAATTCAAAATCAGTGGCTCTTAATAAACCAGCAGTTTTCAAAGTATTCTTCACATGATCATTCATAATCCGAATATTGTCTGTTTCAACATTCCAAGTTCCATTTCAACAATTTAACAAGTTGGAAAAGGTAAGGTAAATTGCGTCCCGTCGTTTATACGAAGCGGCGTAAATTGCGTCCCGACTATTTGCTCCATTCATTACCACCGTTCCTCAATTATTTATTATGATAAAACTAAGATAGCTAAGATTCCAATGTGGTCTGATTAGGTGGATGTTTCAGCTGATACAAAGTATTGAAACTGACTTGAAAAGCATGACCAGGAGTCTAGGGCTGTTATTTTGTTTTTTTTCACTTGAACCAAATGATTTCAGGTTAAATGGTGACTTCCGGTGGTGTATTAAGCGTGTATAAGTTCATTGTAAGAAAATAAAATATTCCGCTTATCAGATTAGTTGAAGGGACGTCATTGAGCGGATCTTGGTATCCAGCGGGAACTAGGCCATCATTCGGACAATGGTAGGGTCCACTCTGGAGAAGAAGGCGAAAAGGTGTCGGTAAGACAACCTCATTGATGAATTGTTTGTGTGTTTCATTATTTATATAAGGCGTTTCCGTATTCCATTTCAATAGTAGCGTATTATAATTTTTACCGATTTAGCAACATGATCCTTCAACTTGTTGATTAGAAATTGATAACTAAAGAAATTTTTTAGTTACATGATTGTTTGTTCTCTCTCTCTCTCTCCCCTATTATTATCATTATTATTATTATTATACGAAATCGTGCGAACTATATTTTCCATTATTCATTCTCTCTATTCAATTCGATGAATTGATTAAAATTGGATTGGAATTTTAGAGAATAACTTATAGAAAGTGTGTGTATTTTAAGAAACTTTCTTTATAAAAATCGTTTCGAGTTTAGGATGCGATATCAAGTTTTCTTATTGTAAGTGAGTTGTTGTTTTAATTTTATTGTCGATTTATATATAGAAACGACGACTCTACTATACACAATTCGATTGCAATACCTCTGACTGTTGTGTTTTCTTATAGTTAACAACAAATTGATAAATTTTGAACTCTTTATATTATAAACCAAGGCAGACGATACCGTGGCTCGTGAGCTGCATGCGACTCACCATGTCTTGTTTCGCGCCCCATCGGCAATTCACAATTTATACAAAAAAATGCCTATAATATTTATTTTGGGCCTGTTTGCAAGAAATAAGAAAACACCATATGCAGCTCGCCGGAATCAATTGCATCCCCAATAATGGCCCTCAAAGTGTTTTGGGTTATTGGCCGGACCTGTTATAGAGTCATAGGCACAGCTGTATTGCAATAATTAAATTGTAACAAGTCGTTGGGAAATAAACTAAAATATGTCACATTTTTGATCCTTGGCCTTTATCCATAATGAGTAATGAGAAACAAAAAGAGAATAGTAATTATCGTCTTTATTTTGATTTATGTAATTCGTTGTAATGATGGATAGATGATAATCGAGCTCGTTCAATAAAACTACAATATTGTATTTTTTCAGGTACTTTATTGCATTACCTGAAATTATGATAATGCCTAATGTACATACAATACAATAATAATTCAAATATGGATAATAATAGTAATAATATTTTATTTATTTTTATTTTTCAATATTTTTTTATACAAGAGTTGGTAGTTGTTGCGGTAACATTGTTTTTGTTCTGGGTCGTGGTAATAATATGGTGATATTGGAAATAAAAACAAAATAATTGTAAATAATTGGGACAAAATTTTTCCAAAATCGAATGCCACACAATCTAAATTAATAATAATAACAAAAGAAATAACAATAATTTTGAAGAAATAATGCCTTTAAATGATTCTTAAAAAATAATTGAATAATCCGTTTAAATGATAATAATTGTTACAATAATAA
>JAZBGX010000256.1:18865-38847 GCA_037414775.1 Zonitis immaculata
TTTTACATTTATTATTCATAGAAAAATCCATTTTACCTATGGTATTATAATTACATTCTAATGGTTCAATGTGTGTATTCAATTTCCTTTTCTTATTTGGTTGTTTAATTTGATTATCAATTACTGTATAATGTAATTTAGGTTTATTATATTTAATTTTCCAATGCGATGGTCCAGCCCATAATTTATCAATAAATTTACCATTAGCTGTTTTCAACAATTTATTAAAATTATATTCATTTTCATTTCGATCTTCTTCAGGTATAGCATCAATAATTTCAGTGATCAGTTGTTGCGGTCTGGACTCTTGTTGATGGTCTACCATTATTTCAACTTCCTCTATTAATAAATTCAAATATTTATTCTCAATAGCGGATGAAATAAAAAATTATATTATTACCAGTCATGTTAACATCATTAGTTGTAGTAAAAGGATCATGAATTGAACCATCAAGTTCGGGTACTGGTAAACCATCATCATTAAATACAACTTGACCATCTATAACCGACATATTAAATTGATCCTCTTGATTTACAACAAAATTCTCAAAAGATTGACAAATTTTTGCATTATTCAAATTTGGTAAATTCAATTCAATTGCAAATGGATTTTCAACTGTTTTATCAGATTCAATTATCTTATATTTTTCATTATTACTAAAATATAAATTTAGATTATTCTATAAATAAAAAAATATATATCTGAATATATTTACAATATACGAAAATTATTTCTTTTGTGATTTATTGGTAATCTGAATGTTAATAAATTTTCCATTGCTCCAACATCAATTTTTGCATCAACCGTAAATTGTGGTTTTTGTAATTTTTTCAATGGTCCATAAAATGATTCTGTATAATCCATTGTTGCTTTTTTACCAGACAATTTCAACGTTCGTATTTTACGTTTTTTAACAACATTACGTTGATTTCTATCATTTTCGTCTTTATCTAAAAACAAGAATTATAAAAATTTTATTTTTAAATAATTCAAAGATTCTCACCAGATTCATCGCCATGTTGGGGTATTTCGGTTAAATTCGATGCTAATCTCAAACCAAATGAATGTACATCATCAACTCGCATACCATAAACTTTAGCACTTACATCTAATCCTGTACTAGCAATTTGTAATAGGTTTGTCTCTTTTTTTTGATGTACAATCTGCCGTAATACATCGATAATTTGTAAAGTCCAAACATTTTTCGTTGTAATTTTCTGAAAAAACGTAAACAACATCAATAGAAACACAAATCTAATCATGAATAAACAAAATTTTACATTTTCGGAGAATAATTTATAACAATTCTGTAAATGTTCTTTAGCTTCAATATCGCCAAATAAATTACTTAAACGTTGTATTGCCGAGGTCCTTTGTGACGATTGTAGATTCGATAACTGTTTTTGTAAGTCAACTTCTCTATGTCGCTTGGAACGCTCTTCATTATCATCAGATAATTTCTAAAAAGTTTATATCAATTTTTAATAATCCTATAATAATGAATAATTAATTACTAATGGTGTTGCATTTGTTCGTTTCCGTAATGGTGATGCGGGAATTGTTGATATACGATTTAAAATTGATTGTCGTCTCAAATCAACTTTTGGTCGTGGCGTCGATGTAACTTGGGCCATTTTCTTTTAAGCAATATTCACATAGTCAGGTCAAAAATTAAAATTATTTAGTCTCACTCTTTATGTTATTGTCGTATTTTATCACTTAAAAAATTCAAAAATTAAAGGAAAATTATTGAAAACTGTTGAGGTTAAACGTAAACTTTCGATAACATTCGAATAACTAGCGTCATAGGGGGCGCTATCAACCACGCTAAATATCGCCCACAATTAATTATTTTTGTATTATATATTTAACAAATAGTTTTCGAAGTTGTGATTAAAAAAAGAATTTGATAATTCGAACGATTAACATTCCAATTATTGATCATTGAACTTTATTTTGTCGTATATTTAATAAAAGAATTCCTATTAAGGATATTATACTGAAGATGGCGTTGTGATTCGCATAGCTCACTACAATTAAAAAAAAACAAACCAAAATGGAAAATTGATGAAAATTTTATTGCAATCAGACAAATATAAATTGGGAAAAACTTAGATTAAAATTTTCTTATCTCTATATACAATAAAATCAAAAGAATAATTACAAATAGGTAATAATAATAATAATAATAAAAAATACGAATTGAAAAAATGAAATATATAACAATGAAATAACAGTTTTTTTCTCTTATTATATCATTTACCTGTTTGATAAGGCACACACATGTTATATTGATATTTCTATTATTACTACTATTAGAATAGAATTTTGGACGTCTTTTTGTTAATTTTCTTTTAATATATAAAATTTATCACAGAAGATACGTAATTGGATGCGTTTCTTTTTTTAAAAATTTAGTTATGTATCTAAAAAAAATAATAACAGTCATCAGTCATTGGAAATCGTCAACCTCTAATCTCTGATCAAAAAACAAAACAAAAAAACAAACAATGATGAAACAGATGACCGAAATAATACTCTAATTATAAAAACAAAAGTCACATATGTATTGTTGCTGCTGTATATCGGGCTTCGCCCCGTTTCCATCTCCATTGACTTGGACGATACTATAATTGATCAAATTAATGATTTTTTTTTTACAAATAGAATAAAATAAAACTTACTCTAATTAAAATTTGTCCACTGGTTGTATGCGGATTGCGATAAGCATATAATATCCATACAGCGATACCAGCTACCATTGATAATAAAAATAATATAGCAACAATACCGGATACACCCATTTTAACAGGATGATGGCTCATATTATTATCTAATGGTAAATTATCATAAATTCTCGATGATTGCGTATCGTAATTATTATTATTGTATTTATCATTCAATTCATTTGCATCGTGTGTATAATTTGTTAAATTTGTTCTATCATTATTATTATTATCATCATCAATATTATTAACAATCAATGAACATAATGTTTCGTTTGTTATTTGTTTTTTATCGCAACTTTTCATTAACCATTCTTGACGGCCACGATCGACACCATTCGAACAACGATTCACAACCGGACACCATACGCACTAATAAAAACATACCATCATTATAATAATAATAATCACAATCGTTATGTTTATTACTTACTTTAAATGTTGGTATTTTACGAGTTACACAAGTATTACAATCTTTACTATCTAGACATGTTGGTAGTGCTTTGAAATAGATCACCGTCCAATTTTTTATATCTTCTTTATCGAAATTGACACGATGATATTCATAGATTGTTTTACGTCGTACAACTGAAATCGCAATCAAATGTAAATGGTAAGTGTGAAAAAATTTATACACCGAATGTCCCAGTCATCTGTAATCGGTCCATAATTTTTTTTTTTCAATGGGTTACTTCGTAGTGATTTGTCAAATATTGGTATTTTTCCTCTTAAAAAAAAAACTTAAAATTCCCAGAACAGAAAAAGATAGACCCGCAACTATTCATACAAAGTCTCATTATTTTTCAACCATTAATCCAAATATGTAAGTTATTAAAAAAAAAAACAACTATGGCTCATTACACTATTTGGGGACAGTCTGTATACAATGTAAATGTTTTTAGTTTAGTATGTGCAATATAATTAGGCCTGCGGTATGGCGAAAACCACATTTCAAAATATTGAATAGCAAAAAAGTTATGGACCGATTACAGATAACTGAGACACCTGGTATATTAAAAAAAAAAAAATTACAGAAAATTGTTCTATCGATAATATAAGCATCCGATAATCCAATTTTAACCGGATGAGCATCATCGTTAATTTGTTTAATAAAATTCGGTACATTTTTATAAACAAATACAATATCACCATTTTTATGTAATGTTGTTTGAAATGTAAATTCACCAGCTGTTGGTTTATCATGTAATGAAACACGTTCCCATTCCACTGTAAACGATGTACCTATTCATAATAGAAAAAAAAATCAATATCTGATTGTAATATTTTAAATTTGAAACGAATTACCGTTATCACTATATTTGATAAAACTATTATTAGAGACACTTGTATCGAAATTTGCCATTAATGGTGCTATATATTGTGTTGCAGCTAACCATGAATGGACATAATCACCAGTATATAGAAATCCACCAGTTGCTATTGTTACATTTTTGATTAAATGACCATAAAATGGGAAATCGAACGATAATTTCATCGTCTAAAATTAAATAATTTCTATAGTTAGAATAATATAATAAATTAAAATAAATTACAGCAGCTCTCCGATGCGATTTTGATAATATTTCATTGATTTTCGTATCGGAACGATTTGATAATTCAACCCAATAAAACCGACCATTATCGGTACTAATAGTACTTTTATAATAAATATGATTATCCTAAAAAAAATAAAAATAATTAAATATAATAATCTCAATTAATATCAAATTTGTTTCTATTACCGTTCTCGATATTGTTATGTTATGTTCGGCTAATGTTTTATTAAATTCCGCTGCCGGTTCACTAAATTTCGATACAGATATATCATCATCAACATCCTCATCATTATTTATTGTTCCATTTTTATTATTCAAATGATTTATTAATGTATCATTATGTAATAGAGTTGGTGTTATTGTTGATTCTACAATAACAATAGGCCGTGGTGTTGGTAGAGTTTTACGTTGACCTGTACCATTGGCACCCAATATTTTTGGTATTATTGTTGGTTTTATTGATATATTTAATGTCGTTGATGGTATTGTTGATTTTGTTGATTTAGTTTTTGTTATTGATGGTGATGGTGGTGATGTAGTTTCATTTATTCGACTTTCAATTGGTTGAGGCGGTATAGATCTTTTGTTTAATTCATGGTAATTCGTTGGTATAATCGATTGTCCAATTGAATCAACACTATAGAAATAATAATCTAGAAGCAGAACAAAAATTATGAATAATTATATGAAAACAAATTATAATAATAATGAAAGTATTGACCTTTAATGGTATGAGGGTTAAATGATTGAAGGAAAAAATTGGGTCGATTCAATATCCTACTATTATTTTAATTTCTCATTACTTTTACATTGCTACCTATATAGATTAATGTAGTTTATTTGTTGTTTTTTTTTGGGGGGGGAACAGTTAATTTCACTCAATAAACCGTATTATTTTAACTGTTTCAACAAACTGTCCACAATTATTATAAGTTGTGGGTATAATTTACAAGTAACTGTTAAACATTGTTCCTGTTCTATTCAGTTTTATTAAATATTCCTTATTTTTCAACAGACATGAATAATAATGATTACATTAACCACATTTGTTTTATTATTATTTATTATTCTAAAATACACAGGAAGTAATTTTTTATCAATCTCGTTTATATTTTACTTACAATCAAACATAAATATTTATAATAAAACAATATTAAATCGAATTTATATAGAAATAATAGTTACTCCATTTAATAAAACGAAAAAATTAAATCACTGAACTCAATTTTCATTAGACCGTATAGAAATATTTTTCTTTCATTTCCTCTATCCAAGTCCCCCTTATTATTTTGATAAATTTCTAATTTTCAATTATTAACGACCCATAACTCATCTATTATCAATTACCCAATCTAATAATTTCTATATTTTATAATTTTTTTTTCTTATCGATTGGTAAAAAAGAAACCTAGAAATATATCAGAAATTTCCTTCTATATCGGCAAATTTTTGATTAGTTTTATTGGAAAAATTGCTGACTCAGAAATATTTATTTTTTGATTTGGATTAGAATGTTTGCAATAAAAAAATAGCAACATTGCTTCATAATAAAACAAAAATTAATTAATAAATAATTAAATGATAATAACAACAGGTTTTTGTTTGCATTTATGAATAAAATAAAAGAAAAACAATAAGCATATAGTTAAACCTGTTTTTTTTTTCATTTTCCGTACTTATTTCTGAGATTTTTACTTGACATTTTCACAATTTTTCAACAATTGCGTGTCTTTATTAAATTACATACGTTTTCTGTTTTGTTAATGACCCTGTATTTTTAATTAGTAATATTAAATAATTACAACCAAAACAAAAAAAAACATTGTAATTTTCTAAATTGTGTTTTTGTTTATTAATAATTTTTCACGCAATACGTGTTAATTTTTAAACAATCTAGTAAATTCGAGATAGCATATCAATAATTCCTGCAAAATAAAAGGAAATAAAATATAATAAATGAAATCAAATTTTTTTTCTGTAAAAAAAAGCTGATGAAATTTGAGTTGATTTTGCAAAATGAAAATATGGAAAAATTGTAATAGATAAGATTTAATCACTAATAACAAAAGAATAACACTTACCATTTATAGTAATAACAAAATTTATTTGTAAAAACAACAATAAAAAATACACGAACAAAGTTTTAAATAACAAATTCAATTTCGCCATTTTTGTTTTTACTTAACCACAATCTCTACTTTGTTACTTTATTAAAAAAAAAACAAAAAAACTTCACTCTCCTTATTATTATGGGACAAGTTTAATTTAATCCAGACAAAGACAACAAGTCAAAAAAAAAAACAACAAAAATGACGTCATTGAATTACTTAAGATGAAAACTTAAGCCTTATGATATTCGTATTTAAAGACGACTTATATATTATTTCAGGAACAAGCCTTAATAACAACGTTGCCACATAAAATTACTTATATACCACCTTAAGAAACTATATAAATGTAATTTGACAATAATTAAAAATTACACGTCAATTTTATTAATAAAAAAGTAATCAAAAATAATTCGTTGGGTGGGAAATAATTTGCATCTCATACAAAAAATAACAACGTTCATAGCGGCAGCAACATCAACTAACAAAATAGAGCTACAATTAAATTCAAAAATTACAGCAATCTGTAATTTGTTATGAATTGTCAAAATATATACAGGAGTAATGAAAGAGACCAGAACATACACCTTATCAAAATTTGATAAATCACATTGCAAATTTTAATTAATTATTTATCTATTTACATCATAACATGTATACAATAAATTGTTTATTTAATAATGAAAATCTAGCTTTTCTCATTCTCAGTCTGTGGAATTATATAACAATGTTCTCTGTTAGACTGATGGTAAAACTGGTAAAACCAGCCCCTGTAACTTCAATGGCCGAAAACACGAGAACAGTGGATGAATTTTTAGTTCTTTTGGTGGTACTAGATGCTTAGTTATTTGAATTAAAGTAATATAAAATCTCCCTGGAATTTTTATAAATAATAGGATTTCGAAACTCCCGCAAATTCAATCAAGCAACTAATAATCAGCGCTCCATCGGCGATATGACGAAACAGATCTACTTTCTGATATATGGAGTAATAGGGGGCTGGATAAAACCTACGTTCCGATGGTTTGCGGCGACTTTTCGAACGTAAGTCCACAGCTTGTTTCAGCCACCATATTTTAACCTTACAAATTTCAAATTTAATTATTTATAAACTGTATAAGCTATGGTCCTACGTTCTCCAATGTACACATATAGTGAGAGCCGTAATATTGGAACATTCTTTCTTATATCAATTGGCTATCGGCTATATTATAGTATCACGTAGGCAGTGCCGTAACGGGGATATAAAGCACCCGTGGCGATTAAGTGTCTAACTTGCGACTTGACGTAACCCAACACTGACCAGTAAAATCATTTCAATGTAACCCCTCCTACAAATGGTACTGACGTCATCACCTCGTACTCTCAAACAAGCGAGCGGCACAATCCAGTTTTGTGTAAATCCTACAGTTTAGCAATAAAATTAGTAGTTTCTTGAGACTAAAAACGTTATACAGCCAATACTTTAGCACTCTTAGAATCCTCAAAACATGAAGCAAGTTGAGGAAAAGTGCGTTCTTTAGTAACAACTCAAACTTACTGTTAGTTACCTCATGAGAAGTTGAGCTAGGAGTATAAGAAATAGAGCACCTCTGTCTCGATCTAATTAGATATTGAGGTATTGGTCAGGCGATGTAAAACCGCCAGGACAGTGGGTTTTTAAAAAACGGACGTATATATGAGCCTTAAAGTACCATTAATCTAAAGAAAATCCTGTTTGTGAAAACTTCCAATACTACATCTACATTGCCAAACTGTACTATTTACACTGAAATGTGCCACTCACTTGTCCCATACTACGATGAATTAAGGACGGTTCTTCTTGTAAAAGATAAAGGTTACTCTCAATCGGGGCGGTATCCTTCATTTTGCGCCCTAAACCCAAGTGCGCCCGTGGCGGGTGCCTCTTTCGCCAAGCCCTTGTTACAGCACTGCACATAGGCATATGGAAAATATACAGTATGTCCTATATAAATGATTTATTATTACTATTGATTATTTGAGGAGAATATCCACAATTACATTAATACATAACTATATTATTTATTCTTTCGATTAAACATATTTCAATTGTTAATTGATTAGTTACAGTAGTAGCAAAAATGTTTTCTTCCATTATATAGGAACAAGTGTTGATTGCTCTGGATTTTTATTTGCATTTAAACCAGGTGGTACACTCAAACTACCACTAATCGGTTGGAAACCTGTTTTACTACCAGCAATAAAGCTTAAATCGCTTAAACCAGCTTCATTATTATAGGCAAAACTACCTTTAATATTACCAAGAGAATCAGAAATTTCTGTACGACGATATGTTGGTGTATTGAAAGTGAAATTATAAGCAGCATCATTCGATTTATTATTAGATTGTTCGTTCGAATTATTATTGATTGTTGATGATGGTTTTGGAATGGGACCTGCAATATTCTTGTTTTATTGATTAACGGAAATGTTTTATAATCTCACCTATTATAGGTACATTTCTTTTTAATTCATTAATATTCTGTTCTATTGGATTATTATAGAAATAGTACAAAATTATTGGATCTCTAATATCTGTAAATTGTTTACTAACAGCACCGTTTTCATGTAATACCACGAAATCTGTTTGATAGCCCGATGGTAAAGCTTCCCAGCATAGGAATTGTCCAAAAATTACCAATAACACAAAAATTAACTATAAAATTTAATGAATATAAATAATTAAAATTCAAAAATAAAAAATAGCTTACTGCAATATTGTTATTAGAACTCATTTTCGGCACTATGATTTCGAATTGCTCAGTAACTATAAAACACTTTGTTTATATTTATTAATTATAATCGAATCACAGTAGAGATCCAGTTTATATATCTGATCGGTTTGGAAATTATTCTGGGCATGTTCAAGGATTTCCACAAAAAAATTTGCATCCTGTAACAAAATACTCGAATTTTATTATTATTTCTATTATTATTATTATTATTATTATTATTATTATTATTATTATTATTATAGGTATGCAGAAAACGCCTATTTGTTGAAATTCAAAAGACACAAAATTATACAAATTCAATGAGTTTAGAGCAGCAATAAGTTAATCTAATTGTTGACTATTATTGATTTTTTGTTGATTGAAATAATTAACAAACTTGAATAATAGGGGATATTTTTTCAAATCCTTGGATCCTCTATTAAATTACAATATACAATTTCAACTCTTAGGTAGACCACGCACTAGGCAGCCAGGCTGCGGGAGTCAATCCATCCCATGTAAACTTATGACAGACCGCGCACTAGGAGGTCGCCATCAATTGCTGGCTGCGGCAGCCACTAGAACTGGTCTGCCTGCACAGCAGCCACAAGAATTAGTCTAGATTAGAACTGATCGTACAATTGGTCGCGGTATTGGCTGCCCACTTTTAGCCGTGCACTTTTCTGGCGGCCGCCGCCTTACTGCCGCAGCTTGGCTGCCTAGTGCGCGGTCTGCCTTATTGTTTATATAAATTTCAATAATTAAACATTAAATATTAAACAAAAAAATTGAATGTGAGTGATTAATTAAAAAAAGCTATGTTGATATTTATCTAAAGAATTAGTTTACAGTTTCCTTCAGATCAATTTCAGATATTTTAATTAAAACCATACCGTTTTTATTGTTATTTATTTATTTTATTTAATTATGGAAAATTGGGTCTGTGTTATTATTACTTTGAAATGAGAATCTTCAGATTATCCAGTATTTGAGAAAAAAAAACCGTTAATCATTCCTTGATTATTGTCAATCAGTGTCGGACTGGGCCACCGGGCAACCGGGCCCGGTGGATCAACAGATTCATCTACTACGAGCCAAGAAAATTATGAGAAACCAAAAAATTAGATAGACGAAAAAAACAAACAAGCAGGACTTTTTGCTTTATTATTTTTTCAATGTATTATACTTGGTCGTGAGACTAAAATATCATTTTCCCGGTGGGCCGGACGTTTACCAGTCCGACACTGTGGTCAATTAATAAGCAATTGAAAACAACAGTTCACCACACCTTATATTATACATTCATCTCACAACCAATTTCGAAAATTATGGTCTGTAAAATTTTTCAACGAGAATAATGATTCGAAATTTCTGAAATACACCCAATTCTATTTTTAAACGATTTTGATTTATAATCCGTTTCAAATCAAAAGTACATCGCTGCTCACATCGGTAGATTTTGTTGAGACATATTCTAAACACCTGATCGCTGCAATTAGTTTAAATAAAGCAAAAACTCGTTATTTATTCGCAAAATAAACAAACGTCTGTCAAGATCAAGTAAACCAATGGTAAGAAGTTCCAGTTTCCCTACCTTCCACAGAAAAAATTTCATAAGCGTCTTTTATATTTTATTTTGTGAATATCTATTAGTGGGCTGCACACTTTCCGCAATAGCTATCTTACCCCCGGATGACATGTACAAGAATCGTACAATTAATTTGACTATTTTCCTAATAGTTGTTCAATTGTTATAATTTTTCTTTAATCGAAGTACAGTGACTATCACATAATTAATACGTCGATGATTCGAGAAGGCAGAGATAAAAGAATTGTTATTGCCAGAATCCAGTCTAGTAGGAGGCGTGTGAGAAAATTTGTTGATGTAAGCAGGTGTGTACTTTCAAAATAAAATAAACTATAACACGAATTAAATTCTCTCTTTACACTATTTGCCTTATTGATTTAACACGATGTATGATGGATCCAACTTTAATTTAGATTTAGAACTACACCACACGAGGCTATCTTTTCATAGATTCGATTTTATTAGCACGCTACTTACTCAGGAACGTACCTATCTATCGTATGAAAACAGAATCAGATGTATTGAGATTTGATGAAATCCTGATTATGGGTATCTGTCTTGACTGTGTATTGATCTTTCTCAATTTCAAATATTTTGTTAATTAAATTTGTTTAACCGGCTGATATGAAGAATTGTGATTGGAAAAAATGAATTGAAATGGAAACTTTGGCTTTATATTATGTAATAACCAATAATACCAATAATAAAAACTATAAACTATCCCTAGATGGTGCTGTAACAAAACTCGTAATGTATAATCATGCTAATTACAAATAATAACAGAAATATCAATTTTGGTGGATGCGCCGGGCGAATTTAATTTAAAATGAATGCAAAAATCAACGTATTTATAAAACAATCGTGAATTATAAAAATAAACTTATTGATGATCAATTCTCGTGAATTCATTAATTAGAATGAGTTGATCTATAAGGATTCACATTTCATCAGATTAAATTCAAAATTAGGATTCTTCAAGTACAAGTTATTTATACATATATAGTTGGATCAATGGATCTTGCATCTACATCAACTATTGTTGCATTAAGTTACGACAAAAGTTCGACATCCGCTTACTGTAATCCACGGTCTTATAGACAGGACTTGACACTGCTATCTTACAATCATTGATAGGGATAAACTCTTATGTTGTAAGAATTTAGTTACTAAAATTGCCACAAGGAGGAATGTTGTGCGAGAGAATCATTGAATGTGCGAAAAAAGAGACAACAACAACAACAACTTTTTGTTGTTGTCTCTTTCCCGCATAGTTGTCCTCCTCGATTGTGACGCTCTTTGTGGCAATTATAGTAACTAAATTCTTACAACATTAGAGTTCACCCCCACTACTACTAGTGTCAAGAACTGTCTATAAGACCGTGTTTATGACTCGCGCAATATAACTAAATCAGATTTGCCAATTTGTCACAAACAAAGTCACTAGCCAGTGATATTGATCTGAAGGTATGAATTGAGAAAATTTATCGTTGCTAGATTAAAGGCAGAGATGCATTTCAATCCTGGATTTGGTATACCTATTGGCTATAGGTATAGTAAGTAGTATTACATGTATGTTATATATAAAGAAAGTACTGAAATAATCTGCCATTGGCGACAAAAAATGGAATTAACTCGAAATTTCACTATGAATTCGATAATTTTTTACGTTAGAGCTACGATTAGCTACTGATTAAATTTTCGATAAGGTCCTCTATTGTTGGCAATTTACGTGCAATTATTACAGGAATCTACCAAAACTCAGCTGATATTGACGTTCGCTTATTCTTTTTTTTTTTCATACAAAACGAGCCGACCATACCTCTTATCAGGACGAAGTCAAAATTATTCGATCTTTTTTTTTCGAATTGATTTATTTAAATAAATTAAAACATTTATTTTAATATATTTTATTAAAGATTTATGTGATAAAATATCGTGCTTATTTTATTATAATCAAATTATTTTATTATCAACTTAACTTATAATAAGGTAAGTTTTCCTATCCTATCCATCATCTATCTGTTATATCAATTTTATTTATTTTACATTAAATTGAAATAAAAACGATTAATTATTGTTTATTTTAGAATTAACGGTTAATTATCAGTTAAATAGTTTAATTAAAATCGAATTGTTCAGTTGTTGTTAGATATATTTTTCGACAATTTTTTTTTTATATATAATTGGAAATATTTTATTATTATTAATAAATTCAAGTTTAATGTCATATTTCAATTATATTTCATTTCGACAAATTCGTATTACATAATCACTTATTATATTCAAATTACATATAAAATGAATCGAAAACTAAAATAAAATTCAAAAAAATTACCAATTCATTATAGGTACTAATCAATTATAATCATTATTTTTTTTCTTTTTCGAAATTATTGTGTTAATCTGTCGTGTATTTATTGATTGCTATAATCAATTAAAACCTTATCGGAAATGTAATATTTTTTTTTCGGTTCTGTTATCTTCAACTTTCTACAAAATTAATTATTTAATTATTACTAAAATCGTATGTATACTTAATTAATTATAATTAATTAATATTGTTGTTTTTTTTTTTGTATTTCTCCTCTTGTTTCATTTTCAGTGTTTATAGTGACTGTTTTTAGGCAAATTCTCTATTTATTGTGTGTGTCTGTTATCAATGGACGATAAAAAACAACCCCATTTTGCGTAAGTTTTTTTTAACAAAATAATTTTTACACAATCATTATTTCTTATCATATGTTTTATGTTAAAGAATTATTTTAATTATTGGAGTTTGATTTGGAATTTTCCAAATTTTTTGATAGTTTGTTTTAATATTTTCAATTAGTTCCAAAAATAGTTATTGTTGATTGTTGCATTTTGAATTTATTAAGGAAAACCCAATTAGAATGACTACGTATGGCTTTTTTAACGTTTTGCGTTTTAATAACGGTAACTTTCTAAAATTATTCTAACAATAATAACTAACTCTGTTACCGGGCTGTAATGCAAATTTTGGAATATTATTATACTAGTTTTTTTTACCATATAATAAAATATAAATTGTTTTTTTTTTCTAAAAATAGTTCACGTTCATAATATATAATCATTAAATTTATTAAACTAAATCTATAATAATATTGATAAAAATTGATTAATCGAAAATTTAATTTATCGTTAAATCATATGAATATTAATTAATTAATTCACGAGATCTCATTAATAAATTTATTTTTAAATTTCACGTGCTTGACTTTATTTGAGATAATTCACTTCATGCCATATTTAGAAAGATTAGAAAATAATCTAAGAATTATTACAACAAATTTCATAATTATTTCTTTTTTGTTTAATCAAAAATTAAGCAATCTTTGATAGTGAAATTCAATTTCGAGAGCTTTCAACCTAACAATATTTATATCTATTATTAATAATTGTTTGAATAAATCTTATAAATTTTCTATTTTAGTCTTCTTCCAAAAATCATTAATGGCGGTATTGCTGGTATAATTGGTGTATCTTGTGTATTTCCACTTGATCTTGTTAAAACACGTTTACAAAATCAACAAATTGGACCTAATGGAGAACGAATGTATACATCAATGTAATTCTCTTTTTTTTTTTTATATCATTATTATGTAAACATACCTAATTCTATATAATTATTGTTTTGATGACATATATAGGTTTGATTGTTTCAAGAAAACCTATCGAGCAGAAGGTTATTTTGGAATGTATCGTGGTTCAGCTGTTAATATATTATTGATAACACCGGAAAAAGCTATAAAATTAGCTGCCAATGATTATTTTCGATATCATTTGAAAACAGCAGAAGGGTAATTGTGAATTTTATTAATTACAAATTTTATACAATTCTAATATAGTTTATCATTTGATTTTTTGATTTATTAGAAAATTACCAGTTACTCGTCAAATGGCAGCTGGTGGTTTAGCTGGCTTCTGTCAAATAATAATTACAACACCAATGGAACTATTAAAGATTCAAATGCAAGATGCTGGACGTGTAGCAGCAGCTGCATTAGCCGGTAATAATTAAATTTTTCTATACACAATAATCATATAATGAATAACTCAATCAATATTTATAGCTGGTAAAACGATTCCGAAAGTAACTGCCACTCAAATAGCATTAGAATTATTCAAGAAACACGGTATTTTTGGTTTATATAAAGGTATAGAAGCAACAATGCTAAGGGATGTGTCATTTTCAATTGTTTATTTCCCATTATTTGCAACATTAAATGATTTAGGACCTAGAAAAACGGACGGATCCGGTAAATTAATGATAATTAATTATTTAAATGAATTTATTTATATCTTATATTATGTATATGGTATAGGTGAAGCGGTGTTTTGGTGTTCATTTTTATCAGGTTGTGCAGCTGGTTCATTTGCTGCATTAGCCGTTAATCCATTTGATGTTGTCAAAACACGTTTACAAGCATTGAAAAAAGCTGAAGGAGAACGTGCTTATAATGGTGTAACAGATGCTATAATGTAAATTTCAATCATTTCTTTTTAATTATTCAATTTCTATATCAATTTTTTGTTTTGTTTTGTTAGAAAAACAATGAAATATGAGGGTCCTACTGCATTTTTTAAAGGTGGCGCATGTCGTATGATTGTTATAGCACCATTATTTGGAATAGCCCAAATGGTTTATTATTTAGGTGTTGCTGAAACATTATTAGGAATCAAAAGAGGGTAAATGATTTGAATTTTATTTTAAATATCGAGATTTTTTTTTTTTTTCAATTTTATCCTGAGCAATTATAAGAAGTAATAAATTATATCATTTCAATTATTATTTATTTGGTTCGTTATAGAACCTTTTTTCTTGATATTATTATTATTATAAAATAATAATTTGATTTAAAACTCTACATTTAATTTGCTAGAAACAAATGAATAACATAATGTTGATCTAAGGATTGTTTTTATCAATTTAGAAAAGTATTTCCAGTATTAAATTCAGGTTGTTCTATGTTTTTGTTTTAAATGTTTTATTATTTATAAACTGTAGCAATATTTTGAATTCCATATTGATTGTTATTTATTTGTAAATATTATTTTGTAAATCAGACAATATATCTTTGGAAAAAAAAAGAATAATTTAAAATTGATGTGATGTAAAGAAATGTTAATAATTTCAAATTTGAAAATGAATGAGAATGAACGGATTGTCAATTATTTTGAAACTTTGAAAATTTCTTTCCGATTCATTCTAATTTACTTTTTTGAAATATAAGAAAAAAACCGTCATTTAAATTACAAACTTTAGGATAAAAATCAAAAATAAACTGAATGTAATTCGAAGTTGTTGAAAATAAAATAAATATAAAAAGTAAAATTATTTTAACACATACAACGCCCTTGTTAGAACTTAAACTTTGCTCCTTGAATCAATCCCACACTTCCATTATTAAAGTAATTAAGCTTTCTTTTTTCGATTACTTCTACAGAAAGTGACGGTATTCTAATCTAAATCCTGACACTTATTATAGTTATATTAGCAATTTTTGCTTTCATTTGATGAAATTATTTTTTATAACTGAAATCTAGAGTTAATAATTTTTTGATGTAATTATCTTATTCACTGTTATAAATTTCAATCTCATTAATTTTATCAAGTGATTGTGTGGAATTTTTGATATGATTATTTTCATTATTATGAATCACATTTTGGATTTTTATATTCGTGCTTAGTATTTTTAATTTTCTATGACCTTTCATTATAATTTGTTCAGTTCTTTTTATATAATGTTAGAAAAAAAAGATTATTTCTCAATTATATCAACATCCAATGTAGAAAGAGATTGTTTCACCTATTTTTTTTAAATTTTGCTTCATCACCTATTTAGAAAAAAAAACCAACATTAATTTATTGTTAATAATTGCCATACTTACATGTTCTTTATATTATCCAAACTTTGATCTTTTTGAGTTAGGCAACAATATCATAGCAACAAATTATAGTATTATTATAAATAATAATAATAATAATAATAATAATAAAAGGATAACATGGTCATGGTCAAAGTTTTTTCAAATAATTACATATCCATTATGCTAAAACTATCATCGTCATATTATCATTATCATCAATGTGATTCGGACATGCCTTCCGGTTTCAGTGGCATATTTTCAACGTGGTGGTAGTCGTCGTCATTGTTCTAGTGATTGTATTGATATTGTGGGATAATAAGTTGATCATGCGGGCCTGGTGGAAATCATCAGAGCAGAACAACCACGTCGTCGTCTTTTCATTGCCATCATCATCATCATCAACAACAATAACATCATGATTTTTATTTAGCTTTTCGAATCTAGAATTATATAAAAAATAATGTTGAACAAAATAAAAACAACAATAATATTATGGTGAAGAGGGAGACGTTGTTGTTGGATGTTACGGACTGACAACTTCAAGCGCGTTTCCCGGACGCTGTTCGTGGACTGAAGCGGAACGACTCAAACATCTTAACCATCAAACATACGGCCATTGTCAAGGTATTTCACAATATCATCAACCGACGAAAGGCAAAAAAAAAAAAAATTAAATAAATTAAAATAGAAAGGAGGACTAACAAGAAAATTCCAAAATAAAATTTCGTTTTGATAGGTTGGAATTCTCCATTGCCCACTATAATATATATATATATATATATATGTATATAGATGATTTTCATTTGATTATAAAAGTGTTTTAATTATCAAAAGAATTAATGAGTTGGAAGATCACGAAATAATGTAATTCTATTCAAATCATTTGGGAATTTTTCCCAAGCATATTATAACAATAACAATCGAAATGAGTTATCGACAGAGAGAAAAAAAAACTATTGTTAATAGATTAGGAATTAAATTAGTAATTCTCTCGAAATATTCATTCCAATAACAAAATTATGTATTATAATTATGTAGATTCTTAATTATTATTTTTTATTTCTATTAATAATTACCTAGTAATTACTATTAGAATTTTGTTTCTAATTTGGAAATACACGGAAAAGCCAATAAAATTTTTTCATAATTTTGTAATAATAAAGAAAAAATAATGATATATAATTTCGATCGTGTTGTTGTTACGTAATGTCCTGTTTAAATAGAAGGAAATATGATTTGTTTTCATTTCATATAAATGACAATTGTATTTCATACAACAATTATTTAACGATTAAACTTTGATTGAAATTAAAATTTGTCACACTTTCGAATTTAAAGCAATCCTAATTGTACTTGTTGCTTATTGTTGTTCCAACAGGATAGTGTTGGCGCAATTGTAGTACCTGTTGTTTCAGTTCCGTTAACTTAATAGCATAGCAGGAATTCTAAAGCAAAAAGAACTACATATACACCTGATGTTCTTGTTGTTAAGTTAACTAGAAGATAAAGAGATTCCATTGAATAGAAACAAACAACAACATAAACCATGATAATATTTAAATATACGTCTTGCAGATGTCTTATATCTTCAATATGCCACTTGTTCACAACATTAATAGTTTCACTTGTGAATTTCTTGAAACTTAACAGTTACAATTTATATTTACCTAAAAAACACCATTCTTTTTTTTTTAATTTTGTTATTATAAAAATATTGTTATTAAATTGTGTTTAGACAAAGGCGCCGAGGATGGCACTCAAAGTTCACGGATTTTAACAGATCCCGTGAATTCTTCCAGTGCCATTCGCAGACCAATGCTCAACAATATTAAACATTATCATTTTTTTTAAAAAATTTAAATATACAAAAAAATATTTCTTATCAATTTATATAATTTTAAAATCATTTAGAAGCAATAATTTTTATCTTTATATTTATATATATATATATTTTTAGATTTATTAAAAAAGAAAACAAGTCTTAACACAATCGCGGATTGACTCACACTGAATGTTGTGGCCAGTGTGCGAGCGACAGGTAAGTTGCCCCTGCCCCTCATACCATGATGATGAGGCCATTGCACCTGTGTGTAACTCCTCTAGTTCGTATACCATGACACTGATGGGTTATTAGTCATCATTCGCTGGTTTAGTACATATACACATCTATATATATATCTATAATATTTGTAGTTTGGTTGGTAGCTTGCGACAAGTCGTTTGGAACCATATAACTTCCAATAATAGCAACAAATTGGTACCTGTTGTTGTTGTCGTCGTCATTTGCTATTATACACATACATCTATATATCTATATAGTAATTGTAATGGTGTTAACGAAAATTACTGAACTACCACAACCATTATTATAATTATAAAATAATTCGAAAATATATTGGAATTGATTCACACTTGATAGAATTCTTTATATATTTTTTACAACTACAAACAAATTCAAAGTTAGAAAAGCGGAAAAACTCACTATATCTATGTATATATTTATATTTTATATAAAAGGGTATTGTCCAACAACGTTTCGTTGATTCTTCACGATCTAGTTAATAACTTCAACAACCATGAATATTTCTTAATTGCTATACACTTATACACCAAATAAAAGGAAATATAAACTTTGAAATAAATAAAATCATCAATTAATCATCAAAGAAAATACTTACACAAATAACTTTATATTATAGAAGGACCTCCATTTTGAGCGCGAATTTCATTTGTTTTATACCGATTCTGACATGTCATTGAAACGTTACCATGGCGATACGATAAGATATTTCGCAAAAATTGATAATTGTAGCTCGAATTTCAAAAAAAAAAAATTGATAAATCAGGAAGTTATTAATATTAATTATTTAATTGGGAATTAATTAATAATTTGAGTGAAATCATATTTGTAGACATCATATAGTCGCCATTCATATATTTTTTAAAAATTATTATTATTCTTATTATTTTACCACAGAAAAAAAATAAATAAGAACAGGTTTATTTTTATTGTTACTACATTTATATTATGTGCAGATGAAAGACTATTATTCTCTTGGGAACTAAAATATTCTCTTTTTTCTGTATAAAAATCGTATAAACTGCAATGGGAAGAGTTTATTAAACAAACAACCAACAACAACAACAACAAAATTCTTACAATTATATTTCGTTCGAATGATAACAATAATTGTTGAAATCTATCGATAAAACAACAATAACATTTATTATTTAATGTAACGAAATTAGTGAGACCTACATGCAATAATATTGTTGGATCATAACATCAAAAAGCAACAACAGAAAATAAATGATCAAATAATACAGTTGAACTTCTCTAAGTCGAATCATCAAAGGGATCGAATATTTGTTAGAGTTA